>VUQH01054309.1:0-30125 GCA_015106775.1 Etroplus canarensis | reverse complement strand
TAGGCTGATGAAACTAAAGTGGAACTGTTTGGCCATAATGACCATCGTTACATTTGAAGGAAAAAGAGGGAAGCTTGTAAACCTGAGAACACCATCCCAATTGTGAAGCATGGGGGTGGCAGCATCATGTTGTGGGGCTGTTTTGCTGCAGGAGGAACTGGTGCACTTCTTAAAGCAGCATCATGAAGAAAGAACATATTGTGGAAATATTGAAGCAACATCTCAAGCCATCAGCCAGGAAGTTGAAGCTTGAGCACAAATGGGTCTTCCAAATGGACAATGACCCTAAGCATACCGCTAAAATAGTCACAAAGTGGCTTAAGGATAACAAAGTCAATGTTTTGGAGTGGCCATCACAAAGCCCTGATCTCAATCCCATAGAAAATTTGTGGGCAGAATTGAAAAAGTGTGTGCAAGCAAAGCGGCCTGCAAACCTGCCTCGGCTACACCAGTTCTGTCAGGAGGAATGGACCAGAAATTCAGCAAACTATTGTGAGAAGCTTGTGGAAGGATACCTAAAACGCTTGACCCATGTCATAGAGTTTAAAGGCAATGCTACCAAATACTAAGGAAATGTATGTAAACTTCTGACTTTGAAGAAAGCAATAAAAATCTCTCTGTCTCTCATTATTGCAGCATTTAGCAAATAGAAATAATTTTGGCAATCCCAACTAACCTGAAACTGTAGAAGTTTAGTCTAATTTAATTTCAGACAGTGAGAAAACAAAGGTTTATATGTCTTTTTACACAGTGTACTGTATGTAAATTTCTGGTTTCAGCTGTATATACACCAGACAGGATTTGACATACTGTAAAGGAGAGAAAACAATCTACTTCAGATACTTCTGGAACTCAAAACTTAGCATTGAATTGTACCTTTTGAATTGCACTTGCAATGTTGGAGAAGTTGTACAGCAGCTCTTAAAGGAGTTTGAGCTTTCTTTTCTAGGGCCAAAGATGAAACAACCATTGAGGGAGAACGGTTTGTTGCTCTTGAGAAGGGACAATCACTGAGAATCATTAGTGCCGAAAAAGGTGACGGTGGGAAATATGTGTGCGTTGCCAATAACACGGAGGGCTCATCGGCTGTCACCGCTGTGCTGGATGTGAAAGGTATCTCAGCAACATAATTACTGCTTTTTGTAGGCAGGGATGTTCATTGCACATAAAGGTAAAAGAAGAAAGAAAAGAAGGAATTTATTTTTTTTCATCATGCTGTGCTATTTTTCAATAAGTATTAGGTGGCCTGTCTCTGTTGGGTACTTTAAAACATCTATGTTGAAATATATTTATATATTTATTGATGTTATAAAAATACCATACATTGTAATGAACATATTTAGAAATATATATTTTCTTGGCCCTTTCATAGATGCAAATTACTATTTATTTGCCCCGCCCAAATTATGTTTTATCTTTAGACCCTACAAAAATAGTGCATCCACCTCAGAACACGCAGATCGTCAGTGGGATGTCAGCCCAGCTGATGTGCCAGGCAGAATATGATAAGAGTCTGCACGACACCTTTAAGGTGGTATGGACAAAGGATGGTGAGGAGATCCCACTTTCCTTTGGGGAAATTTCCAGGTAACTGGTCAGACTTTAACAGTACTTTCATTAGTTTGTAGGTATGTGCTTAAAATGAATTTGTTAGATTTGACAATGCCAACACTATGGGTAAATAAATAAATAAATCAAAATTAAAATTTTGCTCTGTATCTTTATGAGAGGATGGTAAGACATGGGATTTTTGCCCATCTTTTTTCTGCCTTTTCCTGTCTATCATTTAAGATGCTATAGTTTTATTTACAGACATTAGAAAGTTAGACCTTAGCATGGATCAGTGAATTTACTGACTAATAATAGTCTCGCATGTTTAAACTATGCAAAATTTCTATGCAGCTTTGGTGGAGGAATTGTAGCTTCATGAGTGCATTCTGCTTGAGAGGTTGACTGAAATTACTTTCTAGCTTTACTTTGACCAGTTTTTTTTAATATATTTAGATACTCTGTGGATGGAGGCATGCTGCAGATCATGAATGTGAACCTGAGTGATCAGGGAACATATACATGCACTGTTAAAACAAGCCTAGATGAGGACTCTGCAACTGCACTACTCACAATACTTGGTAAAATGAATTATGTATAGTTTAATATTCACCTTTCTTTGGAAATTACATTTTGTTAAATACATAATGACTTGAAGTGTGGTCAGGATGTCATGTAAATGCTGCTATTTGTTAACGCAGGTGAAATTCTCTAGATTAACACCTTTACATTCGCTTCTGAGTATCTGATGTTGTTTCATGTATTCTGCATGGCAGATGTTCCTGATGCACCAAAGAATTTAATGATATCTGAACTTAAAAATCCAAGGGATATCCGTCTGTCTTGGATACCTGGAAGTGATCACAACAGCTCTGTAACAGGTAAAAGTTAATGTAGAAGAGGCAGAAAGCCTAAAAGAAGCTGGGGGAGTGGAGATGAGAATGGGGCATAATGGAGGCAAATTTTATATACCTTAGTTCACAGTCTATCTATTAATGTAATTACTGGTTAATTATGGTAAAATAAAGTGCTCTGAATTTATGTCATATGGACTGCTAAGCTAGCAAGAGTCAAACATTATTGTCCAACTACAGGTGGAAAACATTCCTTTAGCCTCACTGCAGGGAAAATTAATAGCATAATACTTTATTGATAAATACCCCATAAACAAAGTATACACAGTAAACACATATATTGCCTAGAACCTGAGTGTGTTGATCAAAGACTACTTTCTAACTGCATCACTATTGCTATTAAAAAAACAAACAAACACTGGGCAGGGATTGTTTGTTAATGCAATTTTTAAATATTTAATGCAAATAATTTTTTTTCATGCAAATATTTTGTAGATTCTGCTGCAATGATTATTGCTGAGGGCTAAATAAAGTTCTTAAACAAGTAATTGCTAAAGAAAGTTGTGAGGGGCTGAGAATCCTGGCAGGGGAACGTGTTCTTCATTTATGCTTCAAAAACAGGCTAATTTATTTTTAAATTTGTTAAGAATTTGTATCATTTGATAAATGTATCCTGTTCGCTTGTAATGATTCTTTGTATTGTTATGTAATATGGACACATCTTGTAAAATTGCTGTTTCATTTGTGATGGAAACAAGATGATTTGTTTAAGAAATAATTGTCACAAAAGCTATTTTTGCCTCCAGTATAGCTCACCAAAAAGCATTGTGCGTATTCTTTACTTTAAACAAGCATGGTATAAATTTTTCTTAAAAGACTGAATTCTTCATTATAGCCATATTTGCTTGTTTTATTCTTTTGTGCCATTTCTGGTACGTTGCTGGGTTTCTTGGCACATAATCACCACCTGTTGATCAGTAGAATAGTGTGATACCACTAAGATTGCTCACTGAGTCTCATGCATATTTGTTCTGGGGAGCTTGAAAAAGAAAAAAAAACCTATTCATATAAAAAACTGCTCCATGGTTCTATTGCAGGTAAAAAACAAAACAAAACAACAACAAAAAAACTGCATTTTAATAAACACAATTGATTAAAATATAAAATGTAAATGTAACAGTAAAGTTGCATTTACTTCCTTAGTCTCTAATCAGTTATCACAAATCAGAAGCATAAAAGTATACAGTACAATACATAGATGCCTGTATGCAAGATAAAATACAAACACAACAAAGAAAAAACTTAAGGGGACATGCTGATTTTAATGTGATTTTTAATGTGTTTTGTTTGCTTTAAGCCAGTGGTTCTCAAACAGGTGGGGCGCAGACAACTAGTTGAAAAATATGAAGTTAAAATCAAGTGAATGGTTAAAATTTTCTGAGAAAAAAGAAACAAGAGTTTTCTGATGCTGCTACTAATGATATGCACCTTTATTTAAGTAAAATTCAATGCAAATTCTTTGTTATTTAATAAAATTCTTCTGAAGTGAGGTATGCTAAAAAAGTCTGAGAACCACTGCTTTAAGCTATTGTCTGTGATGTGGCTTAAAAGTAAAATATGTGCAGCCTTGTCAAATTGTCTTTCTGATTGTTACTATTAACAGAACATTAAAGTGGTCCCTCACATTCCCCCTAGTGTCAATAACACTGACAGGTCTTAGTTTAATAAATTTAAACTAAAGGAGGTAGGGCAGCTTATAATGCTTGAAGTTTCGTGGGAGAGAAAGGGTGGTAAGATGGGTTAATACAAACTAGCTATCTTATTAATTGCACCAAAGTCCTGTTCTGAGTGATGATTTTTTTATTCACGGCATTATACAAAACTAATTGTCTCTGCCTCCAAGGGCCATACTTACAGACATGTCAATGTTATTGATAATCCCACTTCACATCCACACAAGAATTTGATTAATTGTTCATTTATTTGTTTAGAAAGTGGCAAATCTGTACTCTGGATAATATGAACATATTATGAACATCCAGAGTACAATATAGTACAGTACAGTACAATACAGTACAGTAATCTAAGTGAAACAATATATGCTCTTTCAGCAGTTGTAATTTATGACTGATGACTGAGCGGTAGGTCTCCTCTCTCCTTTGCGAGCACAGAATTTATAGTGGAGTATGAGGAGAACCAGTGGAATCCTGGAAACTGGAAGGAGCTAAAGAAAGTCACTGGTAACCAGGCAACAACTGAGCTGGAACTACATGGAAACCTTAAGTACCAGTTCAGAGTGCATGCTGTTAATGCCGTTGGACCTGGACCCCCAAGTGTGCCGACTGAGCAATACCAGACACCCCCTGCTGGTGAGCCTATTTCTCTTTTATTCAAATTTTCTTCAGTGGTTATCTGTAATATGTGAAAGCAAGCAAGTTTTAATATTTCTTTTGAAATGTGCAAAGAGGTGCTACATTGAAAACCCAGCCCTTGGCCATAGGACTTTGTAGCGGTAGGGAATGTAGATGCGTTTTGGCCACTGAAGCACTTGAAGTCCACACATAGTATCTTCAGCTCATATTGCTCCTTAATGATTATTAACTTAAATGACAAAGTCTCTGTTTTTAGTTACACAATGGGGAAAGATATTTGTAGCCTATCAGTAAACTACAGTAGACCTTAAAAAAGAGAAAAGATAAATAGAACAGACATTTGTTTTGTTATAAATTCTATAATAATGTTATAATACAACTACATATATTTTTCAAAGCACCTTATAGGAACCCGGAAAACATCAAAATTCAAGGCCATCTACCTCATCAAATGGACATTAGTTGGGAGGTATGATTTTTATTTTAACTTATTTTGCAAAGTCTTGTCATCTAGAAAAATGTACTCTGGAAACCATTGTAATATATAGCCCCTAAAAATTTTACATCACTATTCTGTCATGTTGTAGCCACTGCTTCCTTTTGAACACAATGGCCCAGGCCTTGAGTACAAGGTGAGCTACCGCAAACTGGGGGTGGAAGATGTCTGGACAGAGCACATGGTCAGAAGACATTCCTTTCTTGTGAAGAACACGTCCACGTTTGTCCCCTACGAGATCAAAATTCAGAGTAGAAACAGTGACGGCTGGGGGCCAGAACCTAAAGTTGTTACAGGCTATTCTGGAGAAGATGGTGAGTCGTATGTATTAATATATTTTATAACTTCAGCATTTGATAGAATTACCAGGAACTAACTTCATTACAACATACCCCAAAGCAAGCATATGTGTCTGTTTGGTTGCTCGTGACTCACTCTGAACTTCTTGAGTTATGATTTCCTACCATGTTCTCAGTTGTCTTTTGGCATTGTCTGCGGGAAAATGTGTCAGGTTAAGTTCTCTTCTTTTTTACCCCCCTCTTACCCAAGGTTTTAACCCCGTGCAGGTGTGCAGTAGTGACTTTTCCTTACCTTTGTAAAAGGAGAAAAAATCCCCACCACTGCTAGCAGGTGGCAGATAACCTTTGTAGAGTAGAGGGATGTCAAATTTCCACTTCTGTCTTAGTAGCTGTTGGTGATTTGACAGTTCACACCATGCTTTGCACTATAGGCCTACAAAGGCACAATGGCTGCTATTCTTTCAAGTGTCTGCTGTGCTTCTATCTTTCTATCGTTACAGTAACATGTAGAAATGAAAATATTTAGAGTGTTTTCATTTCATGTTTGGTGTTGCGTTTTCCCCTGCTTTCAATAGCGAAGCTGCTTCATCTGTGTGTGTAGCTGAGCACATTTTCAGTACACTTTTATGGCTTTTTAGCAACACCTGTATTTTCATTTATCAATTTAACAAGTAAGAGAACACTAGTCTACAATCTATACTAAAATAATGGCCTCCTCTGCCATTAAAATACAGCTTAGACCTTCCAATTAGACTGTATTAATCTAACAGGGTCATTGTATTTTGTTATTTACTGTAACTGGAAACAGTTTTGCAGTTTATTATATTTGTTGTTTGTGTTTGTGTGAAAAGGTCTTGACAAAAGTCTGTTGTTCACAGCATATCTGTATTTCTGAACTATCTCACCCATCTTTAGTTCCTACTGCAGCACCACGGGACATTGCAGTGGAGGTGATAAACACCACTGTTCTGAGAGTTAGCTGGACCCCAGTTCCACCTGTCACAGTGCGAGGTCATCTGGGGGGCTATAATGTAAGTTTTCAGCTTTTCAAACAGCCCTGCATTTCACTTCTAACAAAGGAACTTCCAACAGTAGCACATTTTCTCAGTCTGTATTTGAAACTCTGCTGATGTCTGCTTTCTCAATAGCGTACTTTCTCTGGTGGAATGATTCTGTCATGTGGAGGACAAACTCAATAATGAGATTTCTGCATGCACTCTCATTGAAGCATTACAGTTAGAGTTTTAGTAGCTGGATTTTTTCAGACAAGTCTGTAATTCTTAGTAATGTTTAATGTGTTTAACTTCCTAAACTGTAACTTAAAAATTTGATTTTGTATAATTTAAGTAGTATTAAAGTTGTATGTATGTTGTCATTAAAATTATACAAGCAGTATAATGGTAAAGTAATAGAGTGACAAAAAGATTTCTGTAAAGTAGCTATTTCATTGTCTCACTGTGCCTGTTTTTCTTTATTACATATTCTCACAGATTCACTGGGTGAGGAAAAAGAGTCTTCTGAATCCCAGCAAGATTTTAGATGAGCATCACTCTATGCCCTTCCCTGGAAAGAGGAGTCATGCCATTGTGCCAGGCCTTGAACCTTTCTCTGAGTACAAACTCACTGTCCATGTTTTCAACAAGAAGGGCAATGGGCCCAGGAGTGATCCAGTGATCTTCAATACTCCAGAGGGAGGTGAGGTTAAACAGACACTTGCTAAACAACCCATGCATGCACACTAAGTATTTATACACACTTGGCAAACTAGCAAAAATGTATCCAGCTGTAATTATCCAGCTGTGTAAGATACACTGTGTTGATCATCCTCCTTTCACTCTTATCTTGGAAGAAATATGAATGTATTGTGTCTAAGTCAAAATTTAACGTTAAAAATGACTGGGACTCATAAAGAGTTTTAAAAATTCATTAAACACATCCAGTAGAATGATTTACATTGCTGTCATTTGTATAGTTCCAGAGCAATTGCCCATCCTCTCTGCCTCCAACTACCAGAAAGATTCCATTTTGCTGGCATGGGGACCACCGCGGGAGTCAAATGGCATCCTGTCTGGTTATCTCCTGAAGTACCACCTCAGTATGTAAACACTCAACACTGTATTAGTATGTATTCATTTGTATAGACCTTTGGACCTATGTGAGATTTTTCATTATAATGGATTTCTGTCTGTTGTAGCTCAGTGTTTTGTCCATAGTGCTACAGTGGGCGAAGTGTAAGCCGTTGTGTGACTGCTACATTAGAGATGAAGCAAGAATAGACAATTTAAGAGTGTAAAGGGGGTGGATCTGTGATACTACAGCTTAAATTTAGGCATATGGGAGTGTTGTTTTCTATTTGAAAAATGATACACTATAATCTACACATCACCTCTTTCCTCTAATCTTGTGTATTATCATACTAGACAGTAGGTGGCACTGTTTAACACTAAACACTGCAAAGGTCTGTGACAGCCTAATTGTTTCAGGCTACTTTAGCCTATGGCTTCACACTTTCCTCAGTGTTTCTTATCTCATATCCTCCTGCAGGTTTTCTTCCAAAAGAATTATTTAAACCAATGCTCTTTGTGCCTCTTGTGCTAATTTTCTTGGCATTTTGGCATTTATCACTCAGAAGCTTTTCTTCTTGCAAAAAACACCTTTATGCGTGAGTATAGTAAGATGAACAAGTGAGTGAGGGGCTTTCATTACACCCTCTGTTTTCAAAGCCTGCACTCTCGTTGGCTGACATTTCTGAAGTCTTTTGTGTAAAATGTGAAGGCAGAGACAGCCCTGTGCCGCCTCCACCAGCACCCACAGAGTCTGGCCAGCTCTTCAATACACTCTGTCCCTCTTTCTTTTCTGCCTGCTTTTTCCCAAATCAGATGTAAGACTACAGTTATTCCCACACAGTGCAATCTGTGGGTGTTGGAGGTTTTTTAGTTTGACTGATTCACCACATAACTAAAATTTTGTTTAGATTTAATTCTATGAATTAAATAGTGTCAGTTGCAATATATGTGCAGACTCAACATCCTTTGCATTCCTGACACTACTGTGCGACCTGCTGTCGTCAGAAACGTAAAATACCACTGCTTTCTACTGCAAAAAACATCAGTTCTTCAAAGTGGCACAACAGGCTAGGCACATCAGCTTTCACCAGCAATTCAACATTGGCACAGTAATGGCATCACTGAGGGGGGTTTCAAGCGAAGTGTTGCTTTCAACAGTGCACACATACTGTACTTTGATCTATAATGCATGTTTGGTGATATGTTATGCTATTTGTGATCGCAACTCTTCTGATTTCCTTCTACTGGGTCCTTAGGTATTCTTTCAACTCTTTGTCTTCCTTCTCATCACTTTTTGTAATTTTTCTTCCTGTCACAAAATTTTTAAAGATATTTTCCTTCATACTTTTTACTCAGTTTCCACTTCCTACTGCTTTCCATTTTCCTCATCTCCTCCAACCTCCTCTTTTCAGCCATCCATTGCCACTTGTTTACACCCCCTTCATCTTGAGCTCTTTATTTCCCCCTTTCATCTTTGCTTGCCTTTCTTCATAATGTATTCCTCCTCAGCTTACCTGTCACAACATGTATCTACTATATTCACTCTCTGCATTAGTTAACATGAAATCCCCTCATCTTTTCCATCCCTCGACCATTGACCCTCATTATCTCTGTGTTACACTAACCTCCTACATGACCCAGCTGTGATGACTTTTTTCGCATCGACACACCATTGCCTCACTCACAACACATGAACTGACCTGACATCTTTCTTCACTGTCCATAGTTAATGAGACTTCACTTGAGGTGATTGATTCCAATGAAGTCAACATCACCGGGGCTGACACCTCCCAGTGGCAACTTCAGGGATTGAAGGAAAGCAGCCTGTACCGCTTCCACCTCAGTGCCTGCACTCGAGCAGGATGTGGACCTCCACAAACAGAGGAGGGCAGGACTATTACACCAGCAGGTGAGTAGATGAGATCAGTTTAACTGGAATAGTAGTGTGGCTTTTATTTGAATTAAGGTATGAAAGCCCAACTGATGATTGTATATTTAGCATAGTAACACACTGCCTGTATTTTGCGATGTATTAATTCTTAAAAGGTAAAAGGATTTATACTAAGACCAAGAATTAAACAACTTTGTATAATTCCAATGAGTACACACCAGCCTTTGTAAAAAGTCATACCATAATTTTAAGCTCTACAATAAGGAAAGTTTGGATGAGTAGAAACAAGCCAAATAAATCAGGAATGTAGCAAATATAGTCGGGTCCATACGTTTCTGGACACGTTTTTGTAGTTTTCGCCTGTACACCACCACAGTGGATTTTAAATAAAATAATCAAGATGTGATGAAAGTGCATACATTCATCTTTAATTCAAGTGGCTTGGCAAAAGTATTGCATTAACTGTTTAGGAATTACAGCCATTTTTGTATACAGTTCCAAAAACTAATTAAAGTTTGATTTAAAATTGACTGTGGTGGTGTACAGAGATAAAATTACAAGAAAGTGTTTGCCCAAAAATTTATAGACCTAACTGTAATACTGTGCAGCTGTGGCTCAGGAGATAGAGTGGGTCTTCTTCCAATTGGAAGGTAACTGGTTCAGTCCCTGGTTCCTCCAGTCTATTTGTTGAAGCATCCCTGGACTAGACACTGAACCCCAACCTGCTCCTGATGCATCCATGTGAATGTGTGTGTGATAGGTATAATGTGCTTAAAGCCATAGAATAAAGCACAATATAAATTTGTGACTAGCTGAAGAAAACTTTTGTTGTGTCATGCCAACAGAATATGGTGGGGGGATAAGGAGGTCTAGTTCCTCTTTTTCTATGGAAAACCTGTTTTATTCTCTTTAATGCACTGCTGTAAATGTATGACTTTTTTTGAAAAATACATGCAGTGAAAGCTATTTGTTTAATGAAAGATGAAAATGATAAATTAGTATGTTTTGAAAGATTGACTATCCCTAATGTACCTCACAGTGGGTTTGTCTATTTAACTCCTTTCCTTTGCTAAGTGTGTACCAAGGGTGTGTGAGACACCGTTATTTCTTTCTACCCTACTGCAAGATTAAACATATGTACCATTGTAACCAGACTATATTTTAGTATCTCCTTTGCCTCGCCATTGATTCATAGGCTTCATATTATTACAGGGCAGGTACATCTTCTGATGCTAGTTTTTTGAGGCAGGGGGTCTGTACACGTTAAAATAGTTGTTATTTACTGAATTTTCAACCAGTTTTTAAGTAGTTTTGTTTTGTTTTTCTTTCTGAAAGAATTTTCTGATTTTGCAAGAGGATTGGTTAAGTGTTATAAAAACGTCTATGGCTTTTTCTGTAAAATGTAAAATGTCACTTAAGTTTCCAGCTGAAAACTTAAGTGACATTCTGATCGGGGAAACATGGCATTGTAACTAACTAAAAGTCTTTGAAGTCAGATTGTTATTCTGAGCAAAGCGGGCTTTTCTTTGTATCAAATCATGACTAAACTGAGTGTTTCTAAGTGGACTAAAACACTTTGCCTGAACTTAGTCAGTTGTATCCAAAAACAGTCAGTTACACCAAAAGAGACCACACCATAAGAAGATCACTACATCAGGTATGGTGCACTGAAAGATGGAAAATCAGAATACTCAATTTGCTAACTAAAGAAAGCAATGCAATCAGAAAAAGTCCTATCAAAACACAGCTCTCTTGCAGTTATCTCAGACGATCATTAATGTGTTTCTCAACCAATTCTCAAGAGGGAAAACAAGGCAAAACACTTGGGGTGGGCTAAGATGTGCCAGAACTTCACAGTGGATGTCTGGAAAAAAATGCCATTTGCAGATGAATCCAAGTTTAAAATTTATAGCAGCATCAGGAAAAGTGTATGTTAGGTGGTGAAGAGACAAGAGAAAGAATACACAGTTAATCAAACCCACAATGAATCACGATGGTGGGAATATTCAAGTATACCTGGATTTGGACACCTGCACTGAATTAGCTCCACCCTGATTAAGAAGAAGGAGAACTTCAAGATGACATGGTGTACTCTCTGGTTTGCATCTTTGTAAGGAAAGACTGATACTGCTGTAGGATAATGAGCCCAAACACATCTCAAAACTTTGAAGAACTACTTGAAGACCAAAGAAGAAGACCAAAAGCTTGCTGGAACTTTAAATCATACTGGGTTGTCAGACTTTGCAAATAACTTGTGGAGTCCATTTCAGCTTGAGCACACTCTGTCATTAAGAGAAAAGCTGGGCACAGCAAATATTAAGATATTCTAAAATGTATATACATGTTTTGGAGATTAAATTTTTCAGTCAAATTATAAACTGATATAATTTTTTAATGAAGCAAGTTGCATTAAATCTGAAACAAATGCAAAATAGAAGCATCTTCACAAGCACTCTCAGACTATAAATTATATACAAAAGATGAAGGAACTACTGTAACTGAAACGGGCAAATTATGTGTCAAGCTGCTGCTTTAAAATGCTCAGTGAAATTGCCTCCCTAACGTCCTTGTAAATGCTTTCCACAGTTTGCATATGAAAAGGTACATCTCCAGTTTTCCTGTGACAGTAGTGGTGAATATTCAACAAAACTGCAGCACAGGATCCAGATGAACCTGAAGACACAATAAACACAGAGAGTCTGCAGTTTAGTCTTCAGCCAGTTAGAGTTTTCTTAAAAAGCAAAATGACTGTTTGAACATTTCTAAAGGACACATTGAGTGTAGTGAGTGCAGCTCATCTAAAACTTGAGTGCTGTGGTTTCTCTTTTTGATTTCCTTTTGAAGTCTAACAGCAAAATAGTGAATATGTTTGATCATTTAAATGCTCCTTTTTTAAGTAAAGCAATGTGAGAAATGACAATAATACGATTAAATAAACTATAGATGAAAGCATGAATTAACTCAAATTCCTGCACCCTAACAAAATTCTCAGGCTTAAGGATTAGTTTGAATAGGTTTATAGCTTCTGAATTTACCAGGGGAACCAGAAATCTTAGATTTTTGGACAGTTCTTCTCCTCAGCTTTGAAGTCAAGTAGAAGCAATTTAGAGAGGCACTCCTCATCCAAAATGTTCCTGTCTGTGTGTTTTTTTCAGGCTAACCATTCTCCCGCTAGAGTGTGTGAAAGCCAAAGTGATATAAAAATGCTCACTAATTAGATTGCATTATTATACACATAGCGGTGGTGTTAATTTTTATCTTGAAGAAAATAAGCTGTACCAACTTCTCGCTCCAATACTTAATACCCATTTGCTGTCTCTGCATGTTTTGATGAAAGTTATTCAATCTTCCCAAGCTTTTATGCTTCCATTGAGAGGCTCAGCATCTTGTAGGTGGATGTCCAGCCTGAGAGCCATTAGATGCATTGTTTGTAAATATGGTTGAGTAGAGTCTCGATGCAGAGATAAAATAGTTCTGCTTCAGAGAGCTGTCCTCGGGGCATGTTAGTCACAATGCAGTGGAGTAGATTTATGGAGGCCAATAGCACAGAAGAGGGGCAGAGTGAATTGAGAGATGTTAACGGGCAGTGCTGGAGTGACAGTAAAAAAAAAGAAATGCATGTTAGCTAGTGAGGTCAGGCTCTGAAGAAGTCCTTTTATATTTCACCTTTTTGACTGAATAAGCTTTTAATGGCTCTCGCCATTTAGCTAGGATAAACAGATGCCTAGCTCAAAAATGAATAAAATCAGGGTGACATGCCTGAACTAAAACAGTTTTACAGACCTGTGTATGTGTCCACACGTCTTTGTTCTGAAAAGCAATGAGTTTGCTGAAGTGTCAGACAAAAAAACAAAAAAAACAAAAACAGAAATATGGGTTGAAGCATGAGATACACAAGCAGGAAAAAATGGGAGAAAAGAGGATAACAGACACAGAGAACAGCGTGGCAGACAGTGAAAAAATATCTATTTTTCTCCATCAGGTCTCATGAGATAACAAAGGAGCAAAGATAAAGCAGGCTACAAACTTGACAAAAAGCACAGAGGAGCATATACCTCAAAAGTCATGCAAAAATAACCAGCTTCTCTACACATTAAATTATTTGCTCTCTGCCACAGCACCTGAACACCTAAAGTGTTCCTGGCAACAAATTTGTTAATGGCTTCAACATGTCTATCTATCTATCTATCTATCTATCTATCTATCTATCTATCTATCTATCTATCTTAGGCAACAACATTCACAAATTAGGTAATACATTCATCACAAGTAAAGAAACACTTTTACAACAATAAGAAATTCAGACAATAAATAGAATGACTGTAGTCAGGTAGCATGTTGGCTCACTGGCAAGAGGTTCCTGGGTTTAAACCTAGGTAGGGCGCTTCTGTATGGAGTTTGCATGTTCCTGTTCTTCTGCAGGTTTTCTCTAGGAGCTCCAGTTTCTCCTGTCATTGAAAATCATGCTAGGTTAATGCTGCCTGTGTCAGGGTGGGGCACTGGCTCAAAAGAGATTCTTAATCCCAAGAGTTTAATTCTTGATTAAATAAAAGTTTAAAAAAAAGAAAACAGCAAGCAAGGTCCATAAAGGCATAGTTGGATGAGTTTGATGTGGAAAAATTTCATCGGCTCACACATAGCCCTGACCACAACCCCATCGATCACTTTTGGGCTGAACTAGAGTGGAGATTGCAAGTCAGGCCTTCTTGTCCAACATCAGTATTCTACCTCAAAAATACTTTTCTGTATGAATAGACAAAAATTGTCCCAAACGCACTGCAAAATCTTGGAGAAAGCCTTCCCAGAAGTGTGGAAGCTGTTAGCAGCATGGGGGGGGGACCAATTCCATATAGATTTAGAATGGAATGTCATAAAAACTTCTGGAGGTGTCCATATAGTGTACAATGATAGGCTTATAACGACAAGTATGTAGGCTGTTTTTACAAATGCTACTTAGCCTCCCCCTTTGTCAGAATGAAATTAGTAGTAGGTAATTGGGAGATCAAAAAATATATATCACCTTTATGTGGCATTGTGCCCTCTAGTGGTGGAGAGGCTTCAAATCCAAAGCAAAAATTAGAAATAGCTCAAGCAGGTGTATACATGAGCTTGTTTGTGTTTGTAAAAAGGGAGTACCTTTCTCCAGCATCCTTATAAATATGTTGGTGTGTGTTTGTGTGCTTTGTCCATAAACCTTAAAGCAGGATTTTCATATATTTGTCATCTTCTGCTTCTTCGATTTCTTTTTTTATCCCTCTGGAGATTTGTCCCAGACTCCAGCTGTGGCCCCTGCTCAGAGCAGTATGTATCACCGCCTGCAGCTGCTGTAGCTAGCCAACATAGAAGTGGTGGTAGAGATAGACAAGGTTGTAGGCGTGTTAGTGTAGTGAATAGCTTTCTATAGCCTCAGCAAAAGAATGTCCTTTATAGTTGTGTAAATATAAATTTGATGATTCCTGTATACCTCTTCAGTACATTTCTTTGAGCAAATCACTTGTCATGAAGTGACAGTTGTGGTTTAAATTTGCAATTCAGATTTATTGCTCAATCCCGGCTACAGTTACGAAGTGTCTACTGCAGTATAAGTTGCGCTGTGCTTGTGCAGTTACTGCCATTAATACAGTTTTCCCAGGCGCTCTAACAAATTTTGCCTTTATGTAGTCTCGCTTGTTGCACAATTTATTAGACTTGACAGCTTTTGTAGAAGAAGTCTAACATCTGAGGCTTCTCTTTCATTCCAGGCTACAACTGCTCTCTCTCTGTTCCCAGCTCTATCCCAAGCAATTCTACTCATCCTCCTTTAGGTATATAGCTCATACTCACACATGCACAGCCAATATTAAGCATGTGAGCTCATCTTGATATTCTTGAACTTTCAAGTAACAATAGCATTCGAGACATGGAGTTAGTTCAATCTATTCTTATATTCGCTCTTTGTGTGTGGGTGTGAGTATGTGTGTGTTTGCGTGTGTGTGTGTGTGTGTGTGTGTGTGTGTGTGTGTGTGCGCGCACACGCGTTTGGGGAGCACCAGGAAATGCCAGCTTTGTTTAACATAAAGTGAAGACTAGATGTCACTCCCGCCCACGATCTCTATATCTGCCCTTTATGAGCCCAAATCCAACTCCACTCAATTAAGTCTGGGGCCGGGAATTGCCTTTTGAACTGTCGACTTGAAGGGTTTCTTCTAGATGCAGTGTTCTCAAGCTGCAGGGGATCCTATTTGCCTCTGCTAATCCTCTTTTCCTACCTTCTCTTTCCTTTTTTTCTCTGCCTGTCTGCATTTTCCTTTCCTCCCTATTTTCTTCCTCCTATTTCTTCTTTCTTTATCAGTTCCAGCCCTGTTGAACATAAGCTCTTATGTGAGTGACACCTTTGCCAAAATCAGCTGGACTGCCAGAGAAGAGCAGCGGGACTTGCGGCTTTATGTGGCTTATATGAATAACCGTAAGCTACTTTTCCTGTCCCCGCCTTGCTAAACACTGATACGAATTTTGGGTGGCATCATGTTTAGGTACACCTAGGACTGTTTTATATTTACATCTAAAAATATATCCTAAGCCCCTGTGGGTGCTTTCATCACTTCCTTTTAAATGTATTAAGATGTATTTAAAGTTATTAAGTGCAACAAATAAATTTGATAACTTAAGAACCATTGCCTACAGCTCATCCTCTTCTGTTAATATAGCTTGTGCACTTCTTGTACTTGGCTGTGTAGGTAATGGGAACTGGCAGATTTCAGAGGCTGTAAACGCTTCTCAAAGTTTCCACATAATTGATGGGCTCAAACCTGGGACGGTGTACACTGTACGCCTCATCGCTAAGAGGCTGCTAGATAACGCTAGTATTTTCGAAGATGTTATCCAGACACGCGCCAAAGGTGAGAAAAGAGAAAACTGTCAGTGTCAGTAGATTTTAGTGATTTGAGTTCTCCCTGCCCATAACTATTCTGGCATATCATTGTCAAATTGACTGAGTGGCTGATTGACTGTCTTGAATGTGTGAATTTATTCATTTTTTTTCTTGAATGTCTGCACATTTGCTTTTGTCTTCTTCTTATCTAATCATTTTTCAGAACAGACACAGTGTTATACAGTAGCTGATTAGAATGTGAGTCAAATTCACTGTGAGATCAAATCTCAATTCATTCCATTTTTTAAAATCACAGATAAAATTGTATGAGGAGTGCTTGAGAGAGTGTGATCATCAAATAGAATGCTATGTAAAGTCAATTCTTGAGCTCTTTCTCCCCTTGCTGCTTTATTTTCAGGTGTGGCAAGTCAAGGGAGCGACTTTTCATCTCAAGGCTGGATCATTGGGACCATGTGTGCTGTGGCATTACTCACACTTGTTGCGCTCATTGCCTGCTTTGTTCAGAAAAACAAAGGTGGCAAGTATGCAGGTACGCCGCCACCCCAGCGACAAGACATGTTCTCCATGGAAAAAGGTCAGTTAGCCTTTAGCCAGGGTTGAGTCCCTTAGTCATTTTGCTTCAATAAGTGAACAAAACTTGTAATCCTAAAATCATTTTATATGACTTGGGCCTCAACCCTGATCCCCAACCTGTTTATAAATGTGGAGCACCCTTGCATGCCAGCTTTCCCAAGTCCAAGATCATCCATGCTTACAGCTACTGTAGTTTTAAATAAATAAATAAATTGTGCAGCCCTGTTAGTTCTTTGTACCTCTGATTTTACGCCTTGTCTAGGCAGACAAGTGGGAATCAGCGGGCTTTGTTACACTTCTCTCCACTGCTCACCTGTGGAGTCCTCTTTGGCTCTTCTTTTGCACTATTGTGCTGCCCTGTATCAGAGTCATATTTAGTCTCACAATGGTCTATACCTGCAAAGTGTCTGTTCACTCTGTCTTTTTCCTCTCAACTTTCATGCTTTCCCATCTTCTCCCCACTCCACTTCTTTGCCTGCTGTAGCTTTGACATAAAGCACTGAATTTTTCATCAGCTCCTCTGGATTCCCCCTTTGCCCATCCAGCTCTTTTCATGAATCCCCTCTTTAGCCTCTCTCAAATGCAACTGGTATTTTTAAAGCATTTTTACACAAAGAGCTGACATCTAGCAGTTTGTGCAGACACACAGAAGATAGACTTTCCACACTGAGACTTAATGTCATGTTTACACAGATTTAGTCATTCTCAGATCTTTTTGGCTGTGACTTGAACTTCTAATCTTAAGATTGTTTATTACTGTGCACCCTCTAGGCTTAAATGCTCAGCCTTGACTTTTCTCTGGTTTCCAAACATACTACTATTTGAGCTAGTTCCCTTTGTAAGATGGCAAAGACAAGATCTGTTAAAATTATCTGAATCTGAAGCCTTTTAGATGCATACATTAGTAATCTATTATTGCATCTAGAAAATCCTGTAGTTTATAACAGTGGTGCTGAACTGTCTGTTCTGCCCTTTCTGCAGTAAAAGAAAAAGAGGATCTCCACCCTGACATGGAGTCACAAGGAATGGATGAAATCTATGAATACAGGTGAGCTTTACTCCTGCTTTGCAAGCTGCTGTGCCAACGAGTGATAACGAATATGTTATAATGTAGCAAAATAAATATGCCACCTATATTAGAAACATCTTCTGGCTAAAAAATAAATTTTTGTCATATATCACAGCAATGTTTTCCCTCCTACCCTAAAAGCAAACCACACATTCATGAGCTCTACCAGGATGAACCTAGAAGCCAATGTTCTCATCATTTAATGGGCTAGGTAATCACGCAGTGTAGTTAAAAGTAGTACTTAAGCTTTGTTCCCTTTTAGGTGGAATTATGTTCTTTAACTCCTGATGATGTGCGTGTGTCCACTCCACAAAGTGTGCAAGTCATGTGGTTGCTTTCGGCATTAGTAGGCCATTTTGTGTGCTAGTTGTGTTTGTGCATTTCTGTGCATATTTGTGCACTGCTCACCTCCATTTGTGTGTATTTTAATGAGTGTGCTGTACTGTTATCTTAAAGAAATCACTGAAAATTTTCTTTCACTCTATATTATAGCTGAGTTACAGTATAGAGGTCTGAGACAGAAATGCTTCAGTCTTTAGTCAAGAGGTCTAAATATTCAAATGATTTTGTATTTAAAATTTCCATACACTTGTGCCCTTCGATACAAAAACTCTAAGGTCTAAACTGAACAAACACTCTTCACTGCACTTCTTCTGGACATAGCAACAAACCATGAAACACATTTGTTTACATGGTGATCAGACTTTGAACAATATTTCTCAGATAACAGCTATAATGCTGTTAACTATTTAAACATGTTCTGTAACTCTAAACTATAGTTAAACTGCAATTTCACTGCAAGCACACACTACTAAAAAGTGTCCATGTTACTACAGAGTTTTGAACAACAATTCTCCTCTCAAACACAGCTGCGTTGCATAAGCATTTACACATCATGCTGTTCAGTTGGGATCCCACTTGTAAAGTGGAAGCTAGTTAGCTTTGCGAGAGTCTCTTTGTTTCTACAAAGGTTATGTTGTTGCAAAAGGGAAACTTAATTTCTGTTTAACTTCAAGCTTTTAGATCAGTTGCCTGCTTATTCTGTCCCATTTCCACTTATAGTCATCTTTAATGTGTAAAGATGTATTTGGGGAGAATAAAGGTTACAGAACCATCAGATGTTGCTGTCTGCTTGCTTGGGAACTTGATAGATGTAAATTTCCTTTAATTAGTTCAGACATGATGTATTGTGTGGAATATCTTTAGCAGAGGGCACACTTTTGCAATAGTGGAAGCTCCTGCCGCACATGCACAGATTCTGAATACATGATAATTGCTGATGGAACATGTCTTACATTCAGTGAAGCAGGGATAAACTAAGAATGACAAATGGGTGAAAAACTGGGCCTTTGAGCCTGAAGCAGGCAGCTGTTGTACTTCATAAAAGCTGTTGAATTTCCATTGTTTGCATTGTTTAGCTGCTACGGTGATAATTTAGGGGAATCGACTGAATCCTATTTTGCTTGACAGCACTGCAGCAACTGTGTGACAATGGTGTGTTTGTTTGTGCAGAAAGCACCTAAAATAGCCTCTTCTGCCCGCTTTGATTCTTCTCGTCATCATATTATTCAGAACATGATTACTCACAATTGTGTGGTTGCTGCCAATAGCGTTCATGTTCTTCTTGCCAAGACTATAATTCCGTTAAACAGGAAAGAATGTATTGTCCAGTGTCCATGACCCTGTTTTCAGATTATGGGCCAGATTCACTAAGTAGGGCAGATTAGCTTGATGCTGTGATCATAAAAAAAAAGCCAGTGGGAATGAAATGTGTTCCAGGCAATCTATGAACAATGCATAGATGCAGCCAGTTCATTTCAGTAATGCAAGAGCAGGTCAAAAATGAGCAGACCTGATGAGGGAGTGAGTAATCTACTAACAAAAAATAGCATGTATGCATTTCTCTCTGGGAACAGCATTACAGTTCAGTTTTGTAAAAGGCAGCTGAAGAAGAAGAAGGATCTATATGTTCTGGAAACTGTCACTGACTATGTGGGTTCCTTGAAGGCTGGGGCAGCCATTTTCCAAATAAATCCAATAGCTCAGGTGGAGCAGGGTAGGCATCACTCTTTTGTTTTGCATCTTGTGGCTGCAGCTGTTTATTAAAGTTAAATGCAGGAATCTGACTGTCCGCCACTTGTGTGAGCAAACAAATGTTTTCTGTTAAATTATAGTCAAAATCACAACAGCGTGTTCTAACACCCTACACTTTCAAATGTTAATTTTGACAGAGGGAGGCTGGAGCTTATCCCAGCTGTCATAGGGCCAGAGGCGAGCATCACCCTGGACAGGCCTATCACAGGATCTATATAACTTTGCTATCTGTAACATATCCATGGCACTTACGTGTTTTTTACTGGGTAGCTGTTCTACCCCTCCTGACTCTCCACATTAAGTTCTGCTGTATTACATCAAAATGCCAGTATTATTGAGGACCACAAATATGTGGCTTGGCTTCAAACATTCAGGGTGAAGTGCTCCAGGACACAGCTAAGGCTTTGGCACCATGCTCAAAGCTTTGAGCTACCCACCCAAGCCAATTACACACTCATTCAGATAACATCTTCTCCTGGCTTTCCAAATAAATTAACACGCTTATCACAACTATCACAGCCACATCAGGTGCATGATAAGACATGCTTTTTTTGCTGTTTAATAATGTCACAACTTAAAATAATTTGACTGCTGAAAACCTTCATAAATCATGTTTAAATGATTCATTTAAATTTTGCACTTTAAAAGAGAAACTCCTCCAAGTACATGTACTGTAAAATAAGGGTTGCCAAAACAAAAAAAACAAAAAAAAACTTTGTCCATGTTGAGTCACTAGCTTTTCACTGCACCTCTGAAGAAAATCCTGACGGTAGGTTTGTGCTGGTGCAGGCTGCAAATCTGGTCAAAAACAGGTTACAGATGGAAGAAGGAAATTTAGTGCACCAGACCTTAAAAACACTCAGTCATTGGTCAATACTAGTGACTGTGATTTCTGTAAAGGTGCTGAGAAAACTTTCAAACACTCTTTAGGTACTGTTTCCTGCAGATTTTACTCCTGATGAAATGGTAATAAGACTCTGAAAATGTGTCTTTTAAGTTTTTGTTTGTGGAGAAAGAAGCTCTAAAAAAGGACAATATCATGATACTGAATCTGGTTTTTAATGAAGCTCACTTGGAGCTCGTCAGACTGGAGAAGCACTGGTGTTGTGTTTGTGAGCCAGTGCAGATGTTTGACTGAAACTATCTGTTTAAAATGCTTCTCATGGTTGGTTTCATGAGTCTGTTCTGACTACTGTCCCCCCAGAGTGCCCTTAGCCTCACTATGATGTTGTTTTCCTGGCTTTAGAGCTGTATTCAGGGCTCTCTAGTGCCCTTTGAATCTCTGAAGGCAATAGACCACCCATTGATATGCCACATGTCTGGGGAAGTGACAAGTTGTAATTATGCTTCAGATGATTTCTCTTTATAGACAGCCTTCTATTGCTTTGCCACTCTGTCCACTGCAAGAACAGCAGGTGTCATAGCCGGAGCAGGCTCTTTGCCAACTGTGTGATGAAATTTTTTTCTCAGCTATTTTATAAAACCCTGATTAAAAGCTTTCATGTTCTCATATTTTTGTGTGTAATTCGGAACAAGGCAGCAGATGTGGGAAAGGTTTTCCTCCAGACACCTTTAAACCAGAATACAAACAACTTCACGTGCAAAATGTGGCAAAATACACCTTGCACCTGAAGTTCCTCTGCTCCCCCCAATCCAAGTCAGCATGGGTCAATGGCAAGACAAATTTAATTACCTTCTGTCGAGTGATGTGCCCCCATCTCTTGCCTATTTGTGAGGCTAAAAGGGAGCTTTTTCAAAGGAACAGCTGAGAGAAATGTGGTTCCCAAGCAAGGTCCTGGGTAAACTGGGGCTCAAAAGCACTCAGCCCCATTTTATCACGGCATTCAAAGTCACTGTGGGCGGGCTGCAGGGGCTGTGGCATTCCACTGCTTTTAGATAACAGCCACTTATCTTCAATGCTCTAAAGTTGTCAGAGAAAGAAGGTTTGATAAGAGCTAAAATGCGGACCTTATGTGGCTTGCATTGTAAATGGCCTCATGAAAAGGACAGATAAGATTGGTTATTAAAAAATCCTTGTGAAGGAGACCCATTTTGTAATCTTAGCTTGAACTGAGTCTCTGTGCTCAAAATGTTGAGCTTGTGTTTGACACAGATGTCAACTACAATATGCTTCAAATGACACTATCATACATATACCACCTGAGCATTTGTGAATGCATCCACTCTGTGTTATGAATACAGAGAGAGAAAGAGAGAGGGAGAGAGAGAGATTACCAAATGTGGATAGTTTAGAGAAAATGAAAAGGAAGACAAGGAGAAAAAATATCTTCAGTGCTTTGAGGTGACCCCCATGTCTTGTCACGAGACACCTGTAAGTTGGCCAGTGGCCCAGCCTTAAATTGGCATCTAATCCCCTTGGCCGGCATGTGGGCCCCTGGGAATACTAGGAATGACAGGCTGTTTGTCTGGGATTGCATTTGCCCCACCTCCGCTCCTCTCTTCCCTCTCCCTTTCTCAATCTCAGCCTTCGCCCGCCACCCTGCTCTCCAACCCCCTCCAACAAACAGACACACACACACACACACACACACACACACACCTCCCACTCGGCTTCTTTCTCACTGCACTCTGGCAATTTCCATTTCTGGCTCTAAAGAGATTTGAAATTGCCTTTGGTCCTGAAGCCTTGGCAATTAGCAATTAGTGAAGTGATTGTAGAAACCCGTTCCCGCCTCCCTCGTGCTCCCTTTCCTGCTGTGCAGCCGCTGGATCCACCCCTGCCTACTGCCTGTAGTGATGTATTGAAACCATAAGAACTTGCTTTGTGAGTGTGAACCTGTGTTTCTCTTAGTGTAATCAAATATTTAATAGTCTATATGTGCTGAACATTCTGTTTTTGCTTGTGTTTCTGTGTGTAGGTTGTATACCTTGTCTACTTGTGTTACCAGCCTCTGTGTGTTGCTTCAAAACATCTGCTTTATGTGTTATTTGTTTATTTTGTATACTGCACCACTGACCTCTGCCATCCTTCACTGTTCTTGTTAATGACAGTGACAGCGATGAAAAGCCACTGAAGGGCAGAAGCTTGTGTTCCCTGAAAGAGGATGATGCAACTGGGGACAGTATCAGCAGAGACAGCCTGGTTGACTACGCAGACGATGGAGAAGAATTCAATGAGGACGGTTCATTTATTGGAGAATATTCTGGACACAAGCGCAAAGTCTCTGTTAGCAAGCCCAATGGACCCAGTCCTGTCACCACATAAAGCCAGGCTTTAACTGAAACTACTTCTACTTTAAGATCCTTTCAAGATACGTTCTAAATTCACCTTCCCTGACATTAAATAGAGCTTGAAAACCCAAACAAGGGCAACAAAAATGACTCAAATAAGAAATTTTTAAAGTGTGCAGAAGTTTTGCCCACAGCCTTTAAAGGAAAGAATGCCTGTCAAACGCATTACATGTGTGAAAAACATCTACTTCTTTGTACATACTGTAAGAAAAAATATTATTATATGATTTTAAAGTTGATGATTTTATTAACAATAAAGTATTTTTAACCTTTCAGCCACAGTCTTCAACAATGTACACCGTTTTGTACTGTAACAAAAGCATAAGTGTAGAATTATTTTATACAAAGTAAGTAAACATCTCAATATATATATTTTTTACACAGTAGATGAAACTAACACATACAACAGACATGCATGTGTCTGCAACATATGTTTATGCATTCATTATATACAGTACAGTTCAGGATGTCATTATTTATTGAAGACAGAATCACTCTCATAATTACTGATATCATAAATTCTTTTTTCTTTTACTGTACATTTTTATGAAATGTCAAAGTGGATCATTTGTAATTTTTTATAATCAAAATGTTGATATCCTTTGGTATCCATTTATCAAAAATGCTTTTTCTTATTTTTATATCAAACAGACAACGTCTAAATTGTATGAACAACTTGCATGCCTCTGGATGACTGGGAAAATACAGCAGAAATATTTCACTTTTTTTGAAAGAAGGATAAAGTGATGAGTATATATCTGCATTTGCACTGAACGCCTTTATTTAAGAAACTTGTCAGTGCACTAGTTGGTGAATAGAACTTTCACCACAGGTTTGCCCCAGCACTGAAGTGGATTTTTCAAGTACAAACATTTGTCATACTGCTCTTAGTAAAGTTAGGCACATTTTTTTATTTTTTTATTTTTACTTTAATATACAGGATAAAGCATGTTGAATCACTCTACATCCCCCTAGAATTACTGAGCAACTAGGCTTTTTTTATCATCATCTTCAAATTCTTCATGTCAAGTACATTCTTCACTACATGTTTCGCTTGGTGCAATGATTCATCAGTTTATATTTAGTGTCTATTTTTGGTAACTGAAAAATCATCTTCCTGAATCACTTTGAAGTTGAGACGTTCTCTCACTGGACAAGGGATGTGGATACATCAAAAAAGTTATTTTTCTGTTGCTTAGCTGAAACTTATCCCACAAATTTTGTTCAGGAAGTAGCACTAAAATGACACAGTCATGGCTGAATTAAGCTTGACTTTCTGAAAGGACAAACACACTGTAAATCCCATAAATAATTTTCCTGTTATCTCTGCAATACATGCTTTCAATCTTCACTTGCATAATGTATTTTGCTAAAAATATTTATTACTGATATAACTCAGATGAAGTATAAATGAGACCTATTCAATAATATTATTTAAGTAGATGTGAAAAAACACAGTACAGCAGTGATGCTGGCTATAAAGTGCTAAAAGTTTCCTTGGCTAGATGCTTATTTTTTATGTTTAAGATTTACTGCTGAACCCTCTTAAAGTACAAAGACCATTTTAAAACAAAATGAGATCTGAAGAAAAGCATGTCAAACCATGATTCATATTGAATAGAGAGCATTTGGCCTATAGAACTGCAAACTAGAGAAATTTTAATCACCAGTTTGGTGTAGTTATTCCTCTGACCATATTAAAGATAAAAATCCTCACATGGAGCAAAGAACATGAGAAAACAATAGCTGATGCAAGATTCACTTAAAACCAAAAACAACACAAGAGGTCATACAGAAGAAAGTTTAGCTGTGAAATATAGTCAACTTTGTAGTCAATCGCTTTCCCATTACTGTACCGGATCCCCTGGCTCCAATTATCTGAACCAAAGTGATACTTGCACAACTCTTAAAGTTCTGAGGGGAAAATGTTGCACCTTTGATGAGGCAGAAATTCCAGCTAACAAAGACGGTAGGTGATCGACTAGTCTGTCATTTGGTGGGTGCCTCTTTAAAGCTCTCTTAAACAGCCCAACGTCTCCTCTGATTCACTCCATTATTTTTGTGCCCTTCAAGAAAAGATTGAAAAAGCTTTCTTCCTTATTTACCACATTTGTTTGTTCCAAGAACTAAAAATACATTTTAAAAAATCCACAGCTGCAAACCGCAATTTAAAATACCCACATTTGTATAAAGCCAACGAGACTGTAGTTACAGACTATTGTGAGTCACAGTCTGATCATGTATCAAGATAAAATTGTTCCTTTTTAGCTTACAACTGGACTTCTTACATATCTCTAAAATACATTGAATGTCCTTATCTTTCTTTTTGAATGCACAGGGTCCATGCATCTGTATAGCTACTCTATAGCCTGGTGATTATAGACAGGCATTCAAGCTGTAATCAAACCAGACTTGGGATAGTGGAGTTGAAAAGCACTCTGTGCCTGTGGCAAGATAAAGGTCATTTAAAGAGATAATCCCTGTATTGTCAGGGATTACGCCCTCATCCGTTTTAAAATTGCTTTCTCAGTGAAACGTTAAAGCCTCTAAACAACAACAGAAGATTACTCTAGTCAAAGCCCTCCTGAGTGTCACACAAGCAGCTTTTTTGGTTTACTAAATCTATTTTGAGGAACTGACCCTTCCAAAAAGTTATAATAGCTCTGTTTTGGAACGATTATAGGTCGGGCATCATCTGAATCCTTGTTGAATGGACTGGCTCTGCTTGTTGTAAAGCAATTTGCTGTTCTTATCATTAGAGAATGTGGCACACTCACACACAAACTTATAGATCACAGCTCAAAGCAGATCACTCCCTTTCAGTCGATTTGACTGGAGCTGATATTTGGGCCAAGTGCCCTGGAAATTGCCTGGTGGGAAGAAATTGATAACATGCTCATGCATGCTGTGTGTTTGACTCAGCATGGTACCAGCTTTAAACTAACTGAAGCAGCAAGGACGGGATGTTGTGCGAAAACAAGTAGTTTTCTCGGGGTGTCACATATTGCATTTACGCTACAAAAACCCAGTGAGGAAAAAATGATCTCATCAATATTGAACACAGTCAGGTTCACAGAAAGGGCAGTAGTGACAGGTGTTTCTGAAGATGCTCTTAAGGCATACCTTTTTTCATTTGAAGAAATGCACTTAAAGCTTTTGCAAATGGATCAATATCAAGAGTAAGCCAGCGTTACAGCTTCTGATTGTTAGCAGGAAAAACATCCACTTATGGCCTATTTAGAGCAACACACAAATGTTCTCATGTTCAATCTGTGAGTGCTTTACCTGACAAAAAAGTGAAGAAAGGGGAGTGAGTACTGAAGGTTATTTGGTAACGTTCTTTTCACTGAAGCATGCTTGAGCAACAGTGCAGGTGAGGAAAAGTAGCTCAGATAGACAGTTTATGACCTTGAAAAATGACAACCTAATATGTTCTATAATGGGCTTCACTAGTCTGCATTTTTTTAGAAGGATGTGGGATTACTTTTTCCCATAATCTGATGTAAACTAACAATTAGAATAATAATAATAAGAAGAAGAAGAAAAAAGAGCTGCTGCACAGGACCTTGTTTAGACATGCTTTCAAGAAACTGTAATGGGGAATAGCTGAAAAGGCATTTTGTCTGTCTCTCTCACTCTTTCATTAAAGTTTCCTTATGCATAGCTTGTATTGATTTCACTTTTGAAATAAATTAATGAATTAAATCTGAATGCATCAATATCTCAAATAAAAGCTATCACAGTAACACCCAGAACTCCCATCTAATTTAGGTTTATCTCCCCTGCTTCTCATTCTTTTTGTCATCTCAACATGGTGCAAGACTCACCTGGTAAAATTTGATTTGTCTCTCTAGAATTCAGATAGAATGGAATGATTCTGCATACAGAGAATCCTTTTAGAGGGCTATTATTTCCCCAGTAAACTGCTTTAGATGCAAGCCCAGACACCCTCAAATGCCAGCCAGCAATTGACTGGATGTTTGTGTGTGTGTGAGTGAGAGGGGATGAGTAGAGCTGGGAGGAAGTAGAGACACTCAGCCGTGGCAGAAACTAATGAGACATGCATTGGTAATATGATTACAAAGTCAGCCTGGCCATGTCACTGACCAGGGGGGCACTTTGGTAGAGACATCTGCACAGGTCACAGTGGACACTGAGATATTCAGTTGTACTGTGTTTGCGTCACTGTAACTGAAAGTGAGTGGCAGCAGGTGGAGATGGAGAAAATGATGTTCACACTGGCTGTCATTTAAAAAATGACAACACATTAAAAAATGGGCATGATGAAGTATAATTTGAAATTAAAGAATGCAGTCTGGGCCATTTTAGGTCAGCATGTCCTGAGTTTGATCCAGTGAAGGATTTCTTCTTGACTACTGCTGAAGTATTAGATAAGAGACTTCTAAGTGCTGTGTGGGTGGAAAATAATTCTCACCTTCCTTGCTTAGCTCAGGGCTGTCAAAGCAACAACTTGGCATCAAAGAAAATCCATACACAGTAGTCTACTCATACCGTGTGACACAGCCATGTTAATCATGGCACCTGTAACTTGCACGGCCTGCTCATCCATTGTTATGTTTTTACTGTTAATTTTAGCAGATCAAAATTCTTGCTAATAACGATTCAGTTGGCTTGGAGAGTGTTACTTTTTTCTGTGCTTTGTAACGCAGTAATCACACTCTGGTATTATACAACACAACACCCCTAAAAGACAAACTGAATTTGAAAGCTTGTCCTTACATTTGGTTTCATTAAGGTTCAAAGGACTGGTGGCAGCAAGAGATAAGCTGAGTGGAAACAGAGTGCATCTGTTTTGCTTTACAAACCAATTAAATGAGCTATTTCCATTTTCTGATGTTTGTTAATAAGAAAGTGATGAGCAGTTCTGGGTATCAAATGAAAGGCAGAGATACTTTTAATTTTTCTAAAGCAATTCTTTTTCTGTGATTTTGTTCCTGTGGTGGGTTTGCTATGGAACACCACTCCTGAATTATTCATGATGCCTTCATTAAAACACCTCAATTTGCATAACGCACAGGGGCCACATAAGATGCATTAGGGCTTTTGATCCTGTTGTACATGTCAAATAATTTAACCTGACCACCAAAGGGCCAACTAACATGGAAGTATTTAAATGTTTTTTTTTTTTTAAAAAAAACCCTCATAATAAACCTTACTAAACTTAAAATTTGAAAGAAGAGATGTAAGTGGTTCAGCAAAGACCCCCTTTGGTGAAATAACCACAATGAAGGAGCCATGAATTGTGGGAACATTACTGTTTCTCACATGTGGTTTTCCAGATGTATTGCTAATGGAAGCACTCATGTTCTATTTCAGTCACACCAATTTCCAATCCTATTTCAATTTGACTTGACTCCCACATATCTGCACACATCCATCATATTTTAAATGTTTTGCTGGCTGTTGCTCTCTGGTTGCAACAATATGTCTAATGAGCACATACTTAATGTGAAAAGCTGCAGGAAAGACAGGTGTAACCACTTTTCTTTGAGCCCAAAACACAGTTACAGATGAACTTCATTAATACTAATAGCTCCAAGTGCCAAAATGTCAAATGTGAATTCAGTTGGCGCATTCATGCGTCTCTGTTTGTGTCTAACAGTCAGTAGGCACATGTTGGTATCTGTATAATAGGTGGATGTAATAGGTTTACAGTTCCAACTTAGAGTTTAATGAAGAAACATGCACTCTATATTAGTACAATTAATACAATTAAGAATTTAACATGAAATCATGCTCTGTGGCAAGAAGAGAAGATCTTTAGTGCATGCACACAAACACGTGGCTACTTTGAGTATACCTTGTGTCAGGTTCTGAGGTGCGGACCCAATAAGCAGACAAGACTTGGGGATGAAAGGTTTGGCATGTTTATTTATAACAAGGTTGCAGGAGGTTTTGGTCAGAGGCTTGGAAGACCGAACAGGTTTCAAGAGATTGGTCTCCTGGGAGTTCTCCAAAGCAGGTTTAACCCAGAGAGGTGAGAGTGGGTTAGGCAGGTTCCGAGACAAGTCCAGGTGGGAAGCTAGTGGTCCCAGGATGAACAGAGACAAGACATGAGCACAACACAAGGTTTCCAAGATGTGAGCTGAAGAACAAAACAAGGTTTCCATCAAACAGAGACTAAACTTGACCTGGCTTACTATGTATGAAGGAGATTGCAGGGCTTAAATACGGTGATAATCATTAAACAGTGTCTGGTGTGCAGCCTTCACTAGAGCCCAGCCCAACCCACACCCAAAAGAGAGACGGAAAGAGAGAAGGGAGGAGAGAAAGAAAGAAAAAAGGCAGATCCAGACCAGGGTACCATGACACCTTGCCTTCAGAACTGGCTTAATTCTTCTTGGCAGAGATTCAGCAAGGTGCTGCAAACATTCCCCAGAGGTTTTGGTTCATATTGACATGATAGCATCATACAGTTGCAGAGTACATGCGCCTGCACGGAGTGTCGATGGGAAGTATACAGTAGAAATGCAAGATCAACAGCTGCCAGAAGAGATGGAATTCAAGTACCTCGGAAGTGTGATACAGGCGGACGGAGGAGTGGAAATAGAGATCAACCGAAGGATTCAATCAGGATGGAACAATTGGAAGAGGGTGTTGGGAGTGATGTGTGATGGGAGGATGCCAGCCAGAGTCAAAGGAAAGGTCCACCAGACTGTGATCCAGCCCGCCATGCTCTATGGACTGGAGACTGTGCCCCAAACAAAAAAGAGCACCAG
>VUQH01054307.1:0-19594 GCA_015106775.1 Etroplus canarensis | reverse complement strand
CTTCTGGAAGGATGTTATACAATGTCTGTTGGAAATGTTTAATACCAAAGTCCCTTTAAATGCTAAACTATGTGTGTTTGGAATATACTCAAAGAACTTTCTACAAACACAGAAACAGTATGCAGTTTTGGACGTCAGACTTCTACAAGCCAGGAGAGCTATTGCACTATGCTGGAAGAGTATGGACGCTCCTACAATGAAGATGTGGATGAAGAAGCTTTCTGAATGTATAGGACTGGAAAGATTAACATACATTGCTAAGGGCAAACGAAAAGACTTTGTCAAACTCTGGGAACCATATCGTTAGCCTCATAGCATAATTGCCCAAGTCATATTTCAATGTTTTTGGAAAACAAGAAAAAACAATGTCATTGTTTTAGTTAGGCAGATATCACAATTTGGCAAAAAAAAATGACTTAGGCAATTATGGTATGAGGCTAACGATATATGAATATCATGACAAATGAAAGTGTTAGATTTTTCTGAAATAATTTGCAAATGCTGTAAAATGTAGCCCCCATTTTCTTTCTTTCTCCCCCCTTTTTTAAACTAATTAATTTAATTAATGTATTTATTTATTTTTATTTTATTATTATTATTATTTATTTTATTTTCCTCCTTAATTTGTTAATTAATCCAATTTCATTGCATTTATTTGAATTGAAAAATGATGCAAGGGTATGCAGTATGTGTGTGTAATTGTTCGTGAAAAATTTTGAAAAATACAATAAACATACAGCTTCTGCTTGACTCCTTAGGAAGTTTTTAGTAGTGGCATTTAAGAAGAAAAAAACCCTTAAAGCCAGTCACAAGTGTATTTGGAGGTTGCGGGTTTGGTTTAGTGTGCTATATGTTTGCGGATGTTTAGTTTGAGGGTGAATGCCTGTCATGACGTGTGCTGAACTTAAAGCAGAGGTTAAACATCTTCTTCTCGTGCATTTACTGTTTGTTCTTTTTCCAGCACTGAGGAAATAATATTCTGATCCACAGTGGTACATATTTATATGTAAAGTCACAATCACATACATAAGCAACATCAGCGACATGAAAGTTTTTTTTTTTAAACAGAAGAAATAAACTTCTGATGACAGTTTGATGGCTGCGTCATATGATTTTTCTCGAGGGTTCAGAGAGGGGTTTTTTTCTGAAAGTATTCGGGGGAGGGGACGGGGGGACCACCCATAGTCTAGTCACACACTGTGTCTGTCTCAGCCACTCATATGGGGCTATGCAAAGGATTCTCTCTTTTGGCACAAATGTACACACACACTTCCACTGTGGCACTGATTTAGGCAAGCATTCATGCCCTGATAAGGGAGGCAGTGTACCCTGTGTGCACAGAGACACATGCAGCATGTCTGTTCACACATACACTATATGCAAAACCCAAATACATCATATGCTCACATATACAATATTATATAAGCACTTTGTTCCATATTTGTCAACCAGCTCACTGTTGATTCCTGGCTTGGCTCACCTACTGTTGGTGGGTAAAGTGCCAAGTACATGCCGTTGCAGCATGACCCTACATGCACGCTTGTGGTTTGCCGTGCATTTCAATCACAAAGCATTCAGGCATCACTAAACAGAAAGGGTGTTTTGTTTGAGGGTGTTCTGTGATTTTCTGAACACACACACAGTCACTTTTATTTAAGTAGCACTTTTAATGAAAACCAAGTGAAAATTGCAATAATTTAAAAAAAGATAAATAAATAGTATAAAAACCCTTGGATGAAATTATAAAAGGAGTCTGATATAAATAAGAATAAATATGTAAATTATTTCTAACAGTTAGAACAACATTTGAGTTGAAGAAGAAATTGTTCACAGTGGACTTGGCAAAAACTACGAGTCACCTTTGAAAGCAAGTGAAAAAGGTAGGTCTCTAGAACTGATTTAAAATTTTTAATTGTTGGTTTTTGTGTGGGATTGTAGGTTTGTGGGATTTCAGAGCCCTGGGGACAACAACAGCAAAGGCCTGGTTGCCTCTAGTGTTTAGATGAGAAGCTGGCACTGACCGAAGTAGTTTAGAGGATGAACTCAGTGACCTGGAGGCAAAATCTGAAGTTAAAGGTTGATGATATATTGTGGAGGCCTTTAAAAACAAATACATTTTAGAATGCTTAAAAATGTTCCAATATTACAAACTTCAGATATGACAAAACAGTGTTGCCAAATGCAGATTAACTTGTTATGCCCTACCTTATTTGGGTTTGCCATTCTGGAATGGTGCTACAGCTACTGAGTTTTTCTGTCACTAAATAATCTGATGAATATCTTCTTAATCAACTGTAAAATTCCTGATGAAATATGTCCATTTATACAGTCCTTCCCAAAAATATTGAAACAACAAGGTCAAAAAATTTGTTTTTGCTTTGCACTGAACGCAGTTGTGTATGAGATCAAAAGAGGAATATTAAGAGAGCTCTGAGTTTCAGCTTTTATTCCCTAGCATTTACATACAGATATGATAAACAATATAGAACATAACACATTTTCTATCAAACCACCCAGTTTTTTAAGAGTGTGTAACTAATGGAACAAGGCAAGCGACAGTGTTTCTTTTTACCCAGGTCACACAGGCCTAAAGATTGGTCGATGACCCCCCTGGCAACCCAAAATCCTTGTGATCTCCAGCAACTGCTGAATGACTGAAATGCAAAATTTCATTTGGTGGTGTTTGGCGACTGGTTGTGCAGCCATGAGCTGAATGATCCCAGATCGGGTGCTGACCACTCACCATCGCTCATGGACCACTCGCCGAGCTGTTTACTGTTGAAGGTCCGCATGTTGTGGAACCATCCCAGAGAAAGTTCCCTGAAGACAGCAGAAAAACACAAATAAAAATGTATATGCAACTTATATATTTTGCATAAGAAAAAGTTAATGTCATAATTTTAATGCAAGATGAACTTATATAGGCTAAATGCACAGACTGCTATGTAATAAAAATAATTACACATCACTTATGATGTTTAAAGGTACTGTGCATTAATAGAAATTATAGAAATAATTTTTTAAAATTCACCTGTAACTCCCCGCTCGTGGATTTTTTAGTAATAGAAGAGCAGTTAAGTGGTGAACCGCTCTAGGAGAATGTCTTCCCGTTTGGGGAGAGAGTTGCCTCTGGTTCTATCCAGCTCGTCTTAGTTATGGACCACTGCAACAGCAGCAGCTCCTCTATCTCTGGCTCTGGCTCTGGCTCCACGGATACAACTTCGCGGTACCTCTGGGCAGGCTGCTGCAAGTGCCCAGCTCCAAGTTTGTCTGTGACATTCAGCCAGTAGTTGGCAAGTGTTTGCAAATAAGTCAGTGTCTAACACACAAACCATTAGGGACCTTGGCAATCTGCTAGCGATAAAAGCAACTGCAAGGAGGTATACCTCTCTGTGTCTGAATTCAATAACGGCCAGCAACCGCTCGCTAACTGATCGGGGAATGCACTTTTTTTTTTTCCCCTAGTGACCTGTGATCGCCAGGGTGTCACTGATCGGTCTCTAGGCTTGTGTGGCTAGTTTCTTAGCTTCATACTTTTCTGATTCAACCGTTGTTGCTCAACAAAATATGGGAGTCATTACCTAATTATCAAAACCTCTCAAATATTCAATATTTCAGTTCTCACATGTGTTTTGGACACAAATGGATGGCTCATTTCATATGAACTCATAGCATGCAATTGGCATAACCTTACATTATTTTAAATAAATTTTGTATGTTTATAGATTACAATAAAATGTAAAAGCTTGTCAGTTTTAAGAAAACTAAGATTCATAAAAGATTTTAATTAATTTTAATGCCACACTGGGGTCCTGCTGCTCTCTAGTTGCCTTTTATCTTCAGTGGAAGAATGGAAACTGCATGTAGCGTTGTTATCTTTCTTACACACACAAGCAAACATTTATTCAACCTCATGGTGAATATCACAAAAACCCCAAATTAGCCAAAATTAGGTTCCAGTGGAAGGAAAGGGAAAAAAAACACACCAGAGGGACAAGAGAGCAGTGGTGAAATTCAACCGCTTATGTCCATGCAGCCGTTTCCCCACATCTGTAAACTGAGGTGCTTTATACATAATCCCATTCATCCATCACCAGTGTCCCTTCCTTCACTCTAATTTTCCTTTATGCTTTGTTCTTTCTGTCTCCTCCTGTTTCCACGGCTATAGTTATTAAAGATTTGTGTTTTTAGCAGTCAAGCGGGGCTGTCATATCATCATGCTGATGGGCACACAAACACGATACAGCAACATGTGGACTGCACGTGAAGTAATAATACCTTATTATGTTTCTTTTTGCCTCCAAATATCCCTCCTTTGGTCAGCCCTATCAACCAGTTGCCCTCTTCTTGATCTTTCTTCCAGGGCCCTTTGAGGGTGTTTTTCAAAACAGGCGTTATTGACATTGAAGCCCTAATGAAATGCAGGCATCTTTGGCTAACTTAAACCATGAGGGAAGGGATGGGATAGGGAGAGAAAGACGGGGGCTTGGCTTCAGCATTAAAAAGAATAAAAAGATTTTCAACACAAGCTGGTCAAGTGTATTCCAAATACATCACTGTTTTCAATTGAAGAGGCATCACATTCGTGTTTCAGAAGGAAGTTATTCCCTCCATCAAACTGAACATTTGTTGAGACCTGTGGGAGAGAACTGTCAAACTATTGCAGTGAAAAGGGAAACAAAGGATTTTTCACATTACAGAATATTGTGTTAATTTGCAGATGTTTTACACATGGCTAAATGAATTGCTCTGTTTTTCTTTCTTTTTTACAATCAAAAGAAATAATTCACATTGACAGCATGTGGTGACTCCAGTCCCTAGCCTACAGCTCTCCGCTCTTTCCTCAGTGCTTTTACCATTTTGGGAACTTCTTCAAAGTAGTGGAATTAGTCAATTTTAAACAGCATTCAACATGTTGCAGCAATCTCATTTATCCTAATCTAGCATACAATGCTGCTTTTTTTAAGTTTGGATCCATTCCTCCAAATATTTTGCTGTTTAGTTTTCTGTACAAGTGCTGACATAATTGCACAGGGTGGTACAGGAATTCTACTGAGACCTTGCTTTGTATTTAATCCCAATGGATTTGTCTTGCAAAATGATAATGAATGATATTTCCTACCATTTTGCAAATTAACTGACCCGACTTGACCCACAAATGGGTCAAGTCGAGTTTAACACAGGGGCATTACAGCTAATTCAACAGCATCGCATGTTGCTGACTCTGCCTTTAGTGCATACACTATATGGATGAAAGTATTAGGCCGCGCCTTTTAATCATTGAATTCGGGTGTTTCATTTAGTCCCAGTGCCTTTACAAACATTTGCGAAAGAACACATTGTTCTAAAGAGCTCCGAATTTAACCATGGTACTGTAATAGGATGACATTGTTACAGCAAGTCAGTTCTTGAAATTTCTTCCCTCCTACATATTCTACGATCCACAGCGATTCAGCCACAAAGTGGCAGACTGCGTAAAGTTACAGTTGAGTGAGTGCTGAGGTGCATAGTGTGTCAAAGTTGCCAACACTCTACTGAGTTAATAACTGCAGAGTTCCAAACCTCCTCTTCCATGGCATGGGTTTCCATGGCCAAGCAGCTGCTTGTAAACCTCACGTCACCAAGCACAATGCCAAGTGTTGGATGGAGTGGAGTAAAGCATGCTGCCACTGGACTCTGGAACAGTGGAAATGTGTTCTGTGGACAAGTTTGACATTCTGATGGACAAGTCTGGGTTTGGCAGATGCTGGGAGAATGTTACTTGTCTGCCTGCGCTGTGACAGCTGTAAAGTTTGGTGGAGCAGGGATAATACTATGGGGTTGTTTTACTTGGGTTGTTCTGAGCCCCTTAGTTCCAGTGAAGGGAAATCTTAATGCTTGTCATGATATTTTGGACATTTCTACATTCCTAGCTTTGTGAAAACAGTTTGGGGAAGGCCCTTGTCTGTTCCAGCATGACTGTGACCCAGTGCACAAAGCGAGCTCCATAAAGGCAACCTTGGGTTTGGTGTGGAAGAACTTGACTGGCCTGAACAGAGCCTTGACCTCAACTCCTGAGCAAACACCTTTGAGTTGAATTAGAGCAGAGATTGTGAGCCAGGCACTCCTATTCAGCATCAGTGTCTGACCTCAGAAGTGCTCCTCTGGAGGAAAGGGCAAAAATTCTCTGATACACTCTAAAATTTTGTAGAAAGCCTTCCCAGAAGACCAGAAGCTGTTATAACTGCACAAAGAGAACCAGCTCTATGTTAATGGCTGTATATTTAGAATGAGGTGTCATAAAAGCTCTTGTAGGTGGTCCAATACTTTCATTCACATAGTGTAGGTCAGTTTGGCTGCGCTACTACTTCTACTGCTGAGTAACGGCGCAGTACTCTAGCCTCTTTCACACTGAGTTTTCAAGGAAAAAGTGTCTTGCCCCAACTAAAACATGGCTTACATGAAGTGTTTTTCATAAACATTGTGTCATGTAATGTGTTTCTACCCTTCATCCGTTTCTCCTACTGTTCTGGTGTCGGAGTACAAAATCTGTTACATCAGTCAGAAAATGTGATAGTGGGTATTGTGGCCTGAAACTTGACATTGTGAAGAAGCCCGGTCCTGTGACATTTTTCCAGAGGGTGGCAGACGCACCAAAACGCAGATTCAGTCTAAGCTCTCTGTGTTTTGTTTCACATCGTCTCAGTTTATTGACATTGCTGTGCATGCCTTACTCGGCGCAGTGTGCTGCAAACACACTCCGGTGTTTTTCTTGGACTCTGGACTTTGAGACCTGCAGTGTGTCATCGCAGCCATGGCGAGAGAGATGGTGAGAGACCAGGTGCATCGTGTCCCTGTATAATGTGTGGGAGAGAGGTAGAGAGTGAGATATCCTTGACAGTGTGCATGTGTGTCTGATTTCCCATATTCCCAGTCCTATCTCAGTTAGAGAGCATGCAAAGGTCTCCCACTGGTAATTCTTTAACTTGCTTGCTGGCCAGTGCGCCGTAGAAAATAGGACCAGCATTAATTTAACACTGTATCATTTTGTTTTATTTCACTCTCAGCTTAGTCATGGAGACGCACTCACACTCACATGGGGCCACATGCTGCACCAGACTAAGGGTTCTGCAGGGCATTAGTCAGAGAAAAGAGTGGTTTTGTTGTTTCATCAGATTTAGTATGATGGAGAATAAAAGACTTGACAGAGGAATGTGATATAGATTAAAACATGGATTTGACCTCAGAAAGGCACGAACGCACCAGAGCATCTTTTTCTCTTTAGGATTTAACCTTTGCAGTGGAAAAAAAAAAAACCCTACACATGAGCACATTTACATGCCACTTCAGAACCATTCACATTCTCTGAAAATTAGATGTCATGCTTTGCACTGCATGCAAACAGTTGTTTTTAAACTATATGTTTTGTCCTTCTCTTTGGTTAAGAATTACCCCCAGCACTTAGATTATTGTTGCAAGGGTATGTAATGTGAGTGAGAGTGTGTTTTAGAAACCACACGTACACAAATTCCACATGAATACACTCGACAGCTGTGATTAAAAAACACAACCCCTGTCCAAAAATGCATGTTCACTTTTCAGACTTTGGTAAGGAAAGTAATGAGTAATGCGAGTATGTTGTTTCTCTCCACTGAGCTAAATGACAGGGTGGCAGCACAGGATGACAGCGGCCCATTTGATGGATGGGTTGCTAATGAGAGGAGTGCAGGACGCTGGGAAACAAACCTCTAAGGCTATACTCACATGAGAGAACAGAAACTTCTGGAAACCTCCTCTGCCTGTGGGAACTGCAGCTCAGCACAGCAGCATAATTCATAAATTTCATAAAGGAGTTAGAGCATTTATGGATCCATAAACAAAGTCTTTAATTATAGCTAAGCATACAAAATATGGCGGGCTTTTACTGTATTACCCATGTATTCATTTTCTTTATTAAATGGTAAATATAACATCAGAAATGGAATGTTTAAAGGGACAGTTCACCCCAGAGGTTTTTTTTTTCTCTCTGGTCCTTTGTGTTATTTATCAGTGCAGATTGTTTTTGTGAGAGTAGCACTTACTGTTATATTCTCTTGAATATAACAGAACCAGCTGACACTTGACGAGTGGCACTCTTTCCAGAAAACATGACTGGTTTACTCAAAAACATTCAATAGCCGCAAATGTAACTGTGAGCAGCTTCGTACCAAAACGATTTGCTTCCTGTGTTTTTCGTGGGTTCATGTTTTATCTTACTTGATGGGGATGCCATTAATATTTACACATTTTCACACTGTCACCATCATTATTAATGTTTTGGTATGCAGATTAGACTCAGGATCGTGACATTTTTAGCTCATTTTTTCCAATGACGGTGTCATGACGAGGCGTGTGCCGTTCGTCTGCAATTTACAAAAATTGCTACTCCTCTTGGAGTATTGGTCAGGTTTTAGCAAGACTTGTAGACTGTGAGGTCAGGGTCAGAGTTGTCGCCTTACAGGCACTTTTTCATTTTAACAAAATTACAGAGAAATAAATTGATTCACTACTGTGATCGGCATAACTTCCCATTTTTACAAGTGGAAAACTTGAAGGTCAGTTTGCAGTGATCCACTGTCACGATTTCTGCATTTGCTGTTTCAATCATGTTGGCCGATTTTCAATGATTCTCTTCTTTTTGATGATAAACCTACTGCTAGTGGTGCCATAATAGCATTAAATATCACTTTACTACACATGTTGCATACCACTTGTATTTGTTTAGATGGCGACGATCATGATTTTACCGGCTATGACCATGGAGGGAGTCCTATTGGTTGACTTCCACATCAGGAAGCCATGCATGGGGCCCTCCTATCACCATTGTGTTAGCATCAGTAATATGGTCAATGCTGTGACACGCAGCTGCATTCATGTATTTTCCTGCTCTGTATGGCCATGGTTACTACTGACCATGTAGTTGTCATACTCCTGAACTTAAATTTAAACTGGTGGTGAACCAGACAAATTTATCCTGGATACGACTGTTGTGTGGGCCTCCTTGACTTCTCAGTGGATTTTAATTCTCATTAGTCTGTGCAGTGCTGCCAAACAATGACAAGAAAATATATCGCTTTCTTTCTGTACCTTGCACTGTGAATTGTGAAGGATTGTGAGCCAGATGCGTTACTACATCACTGACATTCTGATTGGTAGCATATAATTTAAACCAAGCAGCAGCATATTAATCACTTACATTGTGTTGTGGGTTGTCTCATCTGCGACACGCTCTTGGCTGCACCTTTTCCCCATTTTCAGTGTTTTCCTGTTCATGTCTTGTGTGAAATATTGAGCACTAGGAGGTGTTCTACATCAGCGACTGACCCTCGACATTAAATTTTCTTGAAAATAATTTAATTTTAATTTTTTAATATTTAAAGACGTTGCCAGTGATGCTATGTTTATATTAGATCAATAATACCTCTGAGCTAGCCACAGGGTTTCAGATCATTTCAGCAAGCTTAAATTCACTACCCCCCTAAACCTTCCTGGTATTTTTGTAAATATTTGTTTGTCACAGTGAGGTATGCTTTTGTGTTGTGGTGTTTGGAACTGGCTGTGACTATTTTCTGTACAAATCCTATAGAAGAAAATGAGCCCATGGGTACATCCAGCACAAAAAGGCTGTGTGCTTATGCAGACCCTTTAAAAAGTGGATTGCAGCACAGCCTACAGCTGTTCCTTTATTTTATTTTATCATAAAGAAGAGCAAAGATATGCTAAATAAAATTAGACATGATTGGTACTATAAAAGAGTAAGTGCCTCAACAGTGGACTTCTATGTCTTTATAAGCTCTCTTTCAGTCCCCTTACAGATGCCAGATCGAGTTAAATGTTGTTGTTTGAAACTATGGGTTAGGGAGCTGCACTTGGCCACAGGCCTACCTGTTTTGGGTCCCTTTCCTCCCATGACGCTTGCAGAAATATGCTTTCATGGTTCTGGATTGGAGGCAAGAGACTGAGTGTCTCCTTTTGGTCTTGAACTGAAAAAATTAATAGCCCTCATATTTAAGGATAAAAACTGTTTTAGTATGGTGAGAACCTGGATGGGACTCAACAACACTAATCATATTCTGATAGAAGTGCTTATTCACTCTCAATTATGTATAAGAACTCACTTTATGACTATTGTATTGAAAGATTTAATAGTGGAATAAATCATTCCACTTATTAATAGATTAGTGGAATACATTTGGACTATCTGAATAGTCTTTCAATATAGTAAAATTGTTTCTGAAGCATCTCTTGAGTCGCATTGCTTCTGTGATCTCACCATCACACCACTAAAAAAAAAAAAACAACTTTTTTTTTTCTTTACCAGTTTGTCACTACAGTCCATCTGTCCACTCTGTTGCTAGAGTGGAGAGCTACTGTTCCTCTGACTTACCTGTGCCATCTGTCTATTCTCACGTTGCTTACTGAATGTAACCACGGAGGCCCCTTGGGTGCCCTTACAGTCCACTAATTCACCCCTCCTCTCATTTTCCAGTTCCTCAATAAATAGCAAGAAAAAGACCTTTGGCAAAGATTCTTGGACCCAGTCCCCCTCACTGTATAATACGAAATCGTAAAATGTAGAGCTGTGATCAGCTTTGTGTTTTTGCAGTGGAAAAAGATCTAGTTTCAGTGGTCTTAATCGGTTCCATATCTGTTTTTATGGTATTTGCTCAGTGTGGCACAAAACAACACAGATGTTCAACACAGAGCAGAGAGAGGCTGCTGGAGGACAGGAGATTCGTCCGTATGTTTTTATGCCGTTTGTGGTGGTAGCGTTGACAGGGGTGTCATCTGTCCTCCCGCCCTTTGGAGGCCTATTGGCTGTTGGTCACAAACGCACTCGTTGTCTAACGGAAGGAGCGCTTAACCGCTGCCTGTCAGCGAGAATGTCCATTAAACACAAATACAAATTGTTATTATGCTGCAGAAATGGTCCATGTTGGGAAATACAGGATTGAACTGAAAAGATGGGGTTTGTGTGTTTAATCAATCATTTTCTGGAAAGACTTAATGGAAAGTTTGTGGTAAATGAAAGACCCCATTAGACTTAGTAAAAAATATATTAAATATATTTGAATTTTAACCTATTCAGCACCTTCTTTTAAATGATATGACATGAAGCATAAGTGGCATTTTACCTGCCTTCTGACACCTCCAGTGATAGATGATTAAAGAAGTAGGGCAAACTTACATTGACAGACAGCTAAAGTAGGACCAAGGCAAAGGGAGGATATTTGTTTTCTCATTTTGTGGCCTGGATCATGTATTTGCATTCCTCTATACTCCACAAAGTGTTCATTCATGCTTGCTGCCCCTCTCTGCACTGCAGTGTTACCTCCCTACACCACTACCTTTCTTAAAGCCCCCCAACACCTAAACCGCCAGGCCCAAAGGCATTTGGGTTTTTAAGTTATCCTCTTGTTTTCCGCAGAATTAGATTATGACAATTTCCTGTCGTAAATCACTGGAGATGTATGAATCTTTGAGCATCTAGAATGGTATTTTAAATATGCCAAGGTAGAAAGAAACAGACACTTGACAAGGCTGATAGTCAAAACACTTTGTGCGTCAGGACCCGACAGTAACCAGTAGATTCTGTCGAGCACTTTTTCCAACGTTCTTTAAAAAAAAATTAAAACTCCCAAGTTTCTATCCTTCGTTGGCTCCCATCTCTTTTGTTCCTTCTTCTCGGCTGATGGTGTACGTAACAGCTGTCATTAACGAGTCTAAATCTGGCAGCGGGTTGGCCGTTCACAGCGGCTGCCTGTTGGCAGGGAGAGTGAAAGTAAGAGTATCTAGTTAGCATGTCAGATTTAAAGCGCTGAAAACAGCATGGCTTAGAAATGGGGTCCTAAATGAAACTCAAACCACTTTAAACAAATACAAGTAGGCTGAAGACACTCGCATGCATATCAAGTGGTTGACAGCATTTGTGGACCGAGTATGCTTGTGGGTTGGTGAAGAGTGTGAAGCGAATATGTGTGTGTGTGTGAGACCTCGGGCCAGCATGCTGACTTGCATCATGTGTGACACACATTCCTCAATGGTTGGCTCATTCACACGCACTGCCATTTAGCAGTGTTGGGGTTAGTGCAGATGCAATCCTTCAGCACTTTATGATTAACACAAGTCAAACTAACATCTGAGGAACTGTATAGCACAACAGCAATATTTGTGTTAGTGTCCTCAGACGGAAACTGGCTGAAGGCAGAAGTTGTGACAAACTTTTGATACCTTTAGAGACTTTTCATAGCCTTTGGGTGCTGACTGAAGATTTTAGAAAAACTGAGAATGCATTTTTTTGTTTGATAATTCTGAATGTTTCTCTTTTCTTTTTTTTTTTTTTGTTGTAACACAACATTTCCGAAAGTGGGACAGTGAGGTCCACAACTGCCTGAAATAGAGTAGCATTCAGGACATACTCTATTTTGCAGCTAATTCCCTCTCACTTTCTGTTCTATTGTCAGTACCTTAGTGGTTCAGACAGACACACAGTCACTGCTTGACCCTCCCAGGGCATTGGCCAGTAGTGCTCAGAGACTAATGAGCAGTCAGTCGCCCATGCCAGAGACAGTACAGCAATCAATTACAGATCTCAGCAAGCCAACCTGAGCTGCTGCTGGCCCATTAGTGCTTCATACATACACAGCTGCACACATAGAACATTCCACAAGCAGGTGGCAAGAGGAGAGCTGTGTGTCGAACACTCCACGTCCTGGTCAAGACCAGCTGGGGCAGGTGGGAGTTACTGTGTGGGAGTGTTGGGGCTGAGCGTTAAGTGGGAAGTGAGGGTACATGGCCATAGTGTCTCACCCCTCTTGAACCCTTTCCCAACTATTACAATGTTCTTTGCCAGCAGCTGCTTTTACTAGGTGTGTGAATCTACACCAGGCTGAAGTAGGAACATGAGTTGTATTCTGCTTGCATGGATAACCTGCAGAGCAGAGTTCTATGTTGTCCTTAGGGTGCTTTGGTGTTTTCATACGTCCAGTATAATCCCAAACCAAACTTGTGGTTTGTCAGGAAAAAATAAACTGTTGTAATAAATCAACCGGTAAGCCTCTGTTTATATTTAGCTTGAATGACTAAAATGTTTTGACATCACAATGAAGCTAGCCAATGGTTTGCAAGCACTTAAAAAGCGAGAGCATCAGTGAGAGTGCAGACAGCTGTAAATCATTGTTTTTCCCCTCATTTCCACTTTAGCTTTATGTGAAATCACTTCACACACAATCTCAATCAGGATACATTTGCACACGCACCTGTAGTATAACAATATTATGATCCTGAGATCCATTTTCATCCTCATGTTTCCCCCTTTCTAATCCCTCTCCAATTGGCTGAACTTACTAAACTGTTGAATAACTTGATACATATTTGGTTAGATACCATTGCAAATTGCAGCCTTTTCTAGGTAAAACGTTTATTTTAAAGCATAAAATGAGTTCATCTGGAGCTTTATTTTGTTGGTTTTCATCATTTGAGGTGTGTACAGCTAGTTCTATGTTTGAGGACTCAAACATGGGAGCAAAAGTCTTCAAATGTTTGTTAAAGGGCCCCTAAATCACTTGTCAATTTTATAGTGTGACCACCCTGTGTTCTCAGGGTATTAATAGCAATGTGCAAGGATCTGGAGTGCAATTTAGGTTTATGCCATGCTACCTTATTATATTACTAAGGTTTCAAAAAAATAGGAGAGTACTTATTTATTACTTAGCTGGAAAGTCAATTTTGACAGCTAATAATGACTTTACTGAAAGTGCAGCTCCACACTTTTGCAGCCCCATATATTTGAAACACAAGCTCCTAAAGGAAGATATAGTGAACCGTAAATGTTTATTAAAGATGTGGGGTCACTTTATATTTCCTGTGCAGTGTAATGCAATATAAAACTCGAGATGTAAACGCTGAGTTGAGTCAGTAATGAAAAACACAACAGAAAGATGCTTTGGTAAATTATTTAACCATATTCAATAAACCGTTGTAGGAAAATACACAGTAATTGTGAAATAGAGAGAATCACTGCTGAGATCAGTGACATGAAACCTACTAAATCCACACACAAATATGATACAGCACATGCAAGCCTTTGCTGTCATCTGAGGACTATCAATGACAGTCAGACGGGCTTGAGTCAGGCACTCTGCCCCTCCTTTGACATCTTTTTACCTGCTTATCTAGATATGATGTCAAATCACTATTCGTCAACATAAAGTTAAGACAGCGCTTGGCTGAACGCAGCCCACACATCATCTGGAAGGCAGAGGGAATGGGATGGATTATGGGTAATCAGAGCGGGCCTCAAGACAGAGACCAAGGGGATGTGCGGGAAAGGAATGCAGGAGGGAGGGATGAAAAGAAAAAAGAGGGAGAAAGAGCTGTCAGGGATAATGGAGTAGCAGCATTTATCAGTCTCAGGATCTGCTTGTGAGATGGAAGGACATAGAAGGAGGGAGGACAGGACAAAGAGATGGATATAGGGAAAAAGGGAGGGCATCTATATGATGGGTGAGTGAGCAATGCAACACACAGGGCAGGGTTCACTGCACTGAGCTTTTTCTCAGATTTAACAAGCCAAAGAAAATGGTACTGCATTTCCTGTAGCTGTATATATGGAATTGCTATAAGTATTAGTGCTCCGGCATAGGATACTTGCCATTATTTACCTGTGTATTATTTATTTGTATAATTAATCAATTAGTCTCTTAAATTTGGCCTTTTTACAGAAACAGTTTTCTGGGGGTATTTTTATAAGTGTAAAAATGGTTAATGTCAGCAGTGGCCTAATCCTGAGGGAATGTAAGTGTGATCAAAGCAGCAAATCTGTTCAATTTACAGTTTATAATTTGCAAAGAGAGAGAAAAAAAATTTTTAAGGAAAGATTCTGCGTGGAAGCATTAAATCTAAATCACTGTAAGGGAAACAGTAATATGGCTTTTGCCATTGCAACATAGAAGTAATGAGTGTAGAAGACTACAGCTTGGAAGCAGAAGGATGAGATAATGATAGATTTGGTGGTTTGAGAAAAGAGAGACAGACGCACTGAGAGACAGTGCAGGAATGTGGATGAATGAATGAATGGATGAGCGGAGAAGGGAGTGAGGGATTCTGAGTGTGTTAGGGTGTGTTTTCCCAGACCTCTCTGCGTCCCCTCTGTACGACCTCGTTTTATGGCTCTTTTACAGCCTTTGCGTTCTGCAGCCATCCAGATTCTCTTCTCCAAGGCTCTGCTCACTTCGTCAATCCCAGCTCCAAGCCTCAAGCAGGCTCAACTGGCTTCTAACGCTGTTCACCCCCACACCCACCCACCAGCTTCCTGATTTCCCACTAATTCACTCCAGATCGAATATGAGATCCTTTCCCTGTTGCTTCATTATTTTAAGCAAGCATCTGCAATGCGCTTTTTCACACAGCCGTTTATCAAAACTCAGGCCTTTAACAAAGAGAGCAGGTGTTTCTTACATTCTATGAATGAGTGTGGATGAATGGCTTAGTTTATACTTTTCTAATTACAGACATTTTATCATTAACCTCTTTTGTGCAGTTAGATTTTCATCGTCATCTGTTACTCAAGACATTTTTGGCTTACTATGATACAGCGGTGCAAAGCAGCTAAGTATAATTATTCAAGATCTGTGCTTCATTTGAAATGCGGGGTAGATGGGCTTTGATTGATATTTCTGTCACCCAAACCCACTCCACAAAATTTTAGAGAAATATTTTACTTTTGACGGTACTATCAGTTGAAATAGAAAAGGCACAATCATTTTGCATAAATAAAATTATAAAAGTGTAGAAGGCTTGTGTCCCCACCTGGAATCAAACCAGGGGCCTTTTGCTTGTAAGGCAAATGTGTAAACCACTACACTACGAGGACACTAGGGGGGTAGCCCTGTCCTAAAGCACGCCCTACTTTATGATCTGTTAGACTCTAAATAGGGCCATAATTTACTAAATGAACACCAAGTCTTATAAAAAAGTGACTTAAAACTAGCGATGGACCATAAACCCATTAGGAAAGTGTTTATTGAGGTAATAGATCATGTGAGAAGCAGGGTTGTTTTCTCACAGACTCCGATGCAGCCTAATGTTTCTCCAGTGGAGTGAGCTCCTGCTGGCTTTTAGAAACAATGCAAGTTTATGGCACTTAAAACAGTGGAATCATCTTTTATACAGTCCTGTGGAAAAAAAGGTTTTCACAGGGCTATATGCAGTCCTGTTAAAAATGAGGTATACCTTGAGGTTCACCTTGATTAGCAGCCAGGTGTTCCTAATCAAATGACCTCAATTGACTAATCATCAGGCAGTGTGGCCACCTGTATAAAAGCAGACTTTTTGGCACTTACTAACTTTCAAGCATGGTGGTGGAGGGGTGAAGATTTGGGCTTGTTTTGCAGCCACAGGACCCGGCCACTTTGCAGTCATTGAGTCAGCTATGAACTCCTCTGTATATTAAAGTATTCTACAGTCAAATGAAGGCTTGGCTGAAACTCGGTCATGCAACAGGACAATGATCCCAAGCACATCAGAAAGTCTACTACTGAATGGCTGAAAAAGAAAAGAATCAAGGCGTTGCAATGGCCCAGTCAAAGTCCGGACCTCAACCTGATTTAAAGGCTGTAGTAGGACCGTAAGAACGCTGTGCAGAAATGAACACTTGCAAACCTCAATGAAATGAAGCGACTTTGTGGAAAAGAGTGGGCCAGAATTCCTCTGTAATGACCTGAGAGACTGCAAGGCTTACAGAAAAAGATTACTTCCACTTATGCATGCTAAAGGTGATTCTATAAGCTGCTGCGTCGTCAGGTCTCCTTTCACAGCACTGCACAGAATTCTGTGAAAACTGTTTTTTCTCGACTGTACACAACCTTATTCCATATACAGTCTATGAATAAAAGTAGTGTCGCTGTAGTGAGGTGGTTTACAAACTCGCCTCACAAGGGAAAGGTCTCTAGTTCAATTCCAGGTGGGGACACAAGCCCCTCCCACCATGGAGGATTGTGTCAGGAAAGACATCTGGCACAAAACCTGTCAAATTACCAATGCAGATTAATCTCTTATAAATTAGTATTTATAGTGTTTTATACTTTGCTCATAGACACATTCTCATCATAGTATTAACACTGTATTTACATTGTGTGATACTTGTTTTAAGTATATTATCTGCCTACTCTTTTCTAACACTGTACAATTATAAAAGTGTGGATATTTGGGGTGCATTTTGGGGCCGTGTGTCTGTAACCCATGTGAAACATTTCGCTTTTCCTCCTCCAGTTGAGCTTGCCATGTCTTTCCCCACCTTACCTCTGCACTCACTCACTTACTGGAAATAATTTATGATCTTTCCTGTACTGAAAGCGCTTCAGCTCACAGTTAAACTGGGCAGACCGGGATCTGGAACAGTTGATGAACATACCTTTCAAGGTTGTCTTGAGATTCGTACATTGATAAATCTATGTGCTCAATGCCTAATTTGATACAGCACAGGCCAATGGACCATTCAGCCCAGTGTACAGTGCATGTGTATGTGGGTGACTGTGTCAAAATCCACTGTTATTTATCCCTGCCATTTTTCAGACTGAACAGAGAATTCCCAGTGCTCCATTTTAACTTATAGTCGGCTCATTTTGGCCTCATGAAATCTGCTATGGTCACTGATCCAGTCACATTCAGAGGAGAGCATTGCCAAAGCACAGTGACTTAACTATTGCCTGAAATGTACCCATTTCACACAAAGTTTCAAAAAAGGTCCAGGTAAAGGCTGGATTTTCTCTGTAAGTACCCTTTGAGCACTGTACAGTAAAATGGAAGCGCAGCAGCAAACAACCTCCCTTGCAACAAAATTTTTCCTCAAGTCTGTAACTTCTCCCAAGTGACTTTCTTTGTACAGTAACACCCAAAGCCAGACTACTCTGCTCTCCTATTTAATAAGGTGCAAAGTAGTGGGGAGAAGGAAAAAAAAACTTTTTCCCCTCCTAAACTTAGTTTCTGGGAAATATATGGAGAGCAAATAGTAAATTATGCTAACAAGGCGACTCCATCCACTTACCCTGCCTTAAATCACTGCAGGCTGTTTAAGTACACCCTCAGTCCTGCTCTGGAAGCACAGGTCCACCTCCACAAACAAAAAACTGTGGGAACAAACCAACAAATAAATGCACCTCAGTAGGGAGATAACTCATTGCAAACTAGCGAGAGGGAGACGCGCAAGGGTTTTCTTAGCTATGTGGTGTATAGGAGTACATGTGGTTCAGAGAAATTCTTACATATTGGACTTGTAAAGTAAGTGCAGCCCTCAGTGTATATTTAAACACATGCATGTGTGCAGCCTCTTCCCTGAGACACGATACCAAACACATGCAACTTTTAATACTTGCAGGGATGCCCCACACACATTAAAGGATGGTGGGAATAATGCACTTGGGAAGTAAATGAATTAGTAAATAGGAGGAGAGGTGCACAAGGATGGCACTGTTCAAGGTTTAGGTCTACTTAATTTATCAGTTTTCAGAAATTGAACTCCTTAGAAGTCTAAAAGCAGTTCATGCCCCTTTGTCCTGTCATGTTAATTGTGTTGTTTTCTGATTTTAGCCTTTTCTCTTTCTGACACACTCAAATACTAATCCTCTCTGTCTCATGCTCCCACCCTGCCTCATTCTTTATCTCAAGTCCTTTTTCTTTGGCTCAATTTTCTCTAGCCAGTGAACTGCTGCTGACCTCTATGCTCATGTCAGTGATTAATGTTGCTCTCCTGTACAACTCCTCATCCCATTCAGAAGAAAAAAGCCTACTCTTAATGGAGATGAGGAGCCTTATAGTTTCCTCAAACCTGCTGAGAGATGCATGAAAGATAAGAGATCGCATTTACTTCTTACAGCCGGAATGCTACTGACGATGTAAACCCTTTACATAACATTTGTCATTATTTGTTCTCTAGATGCAGTGTCATCATTAGGGGTTTGCTTTGATAACCAGAAAAAAAATCCCTAAAAACTTTTTAAAACACTATTTGTGCTTTGTACATTAAAAACAGTTTTATATGAAGTTTGTCTGTTTATACTCGTCCCAATCTTTTGCTTTCTCTGGTCTGGTGAAATATACTGCCTTTTTCCTCGCCCATGGTTGGAGTTAAAGAATGCCAGACCACCTGTTGGCTAGACTTCAGACCTGGAGACAGAGGCTGCCAATAGGTGGACATGCATGCACACACTTAAAAACAAACATATGGTATATCAACTTTTCACATGATACTCTTACCTTAGAACGTGATATCCAATTCTTCAGCATCTGTTTCCAAACAACAGCCTGAGGAAAAGTCATTTCCACAGTCAGTGTTACACAGGAGGGTTTATTCCTTTTTTTGTCTCTGTGTTATTAGAAAACATGGCGTACGTTTTCACTGCTATGCAGATGATACCCAGCTATATTTATCCATGAAGCCTGATGACTCAAATCAATTAGTTAAATTACAGGCTTGTCTTGAAGACATAAAGACCTGGATGGCCAGTAATCTTTTACTTTTAAATTCAGACAAAACTGAGGTTATTGTATTTGGCCCTAAAAACCTCAGAAACAGTCT
>VUQH01054306.1:0-16211 GCA_015106775.1 Etroplus canarensis | reverse complement strand
AGATGAGTGTCAGGGGTAATTGGTGACAGAAGGGTAGCAGCAAGCGTGAAAGGGAAGGTTTACAAGACGGAGGGGGAGATGGAGGTGGCAGAATTGAAGAAACTGAGATTTTCGCTGGGAGTGACCAGGATGGACAGGATTAGAAATGAGTACATCAGAGGGACAGCTCAGGTTGAGAAGCTTGGAGACAAAGTCAGAGAGGCAAGGCTGAGATGGTTTGGACATGTGCAGTGAAGTGATTGCGGAACTATTGGTCAAAGGATGTTGAAGATGGAGCTGTCAGGCAGGAGGAGAAGAGGAAGCCTGCAGAGTGGGTGCATGGATGCAGTGAAGGAGGACATGAAGAGAGATGGTGTGAGGGAAGAGGATGCAAGGGATAGGGTGAGAGGGAGACAGATTATACTGTGACGACCCCTAACAGGAGCAGCCAAAATAAGATGAAGAGAGTGTGTGCTTTTTTTGAAATGTGTATATCTTTGGCTCACCTCCTTGTTAGCTCAAAAGAATGTTTCTCAATGAAAATTTACGGTAGGTCTTTCAACATCTACAGCTCATACTATTGATTCAGAGAATTCATATTATCTTCGTGCTTAGGCTAAAGGGTAAGGCTGAAACCCACTGATGAAAGCGTGCGATCATTAAGCCCTCAGGTGACACTGCCTAAGAAACAATTATGAATAATATAGCCACATGGGTTCAGTAGTACTTTGGAAAACAATTATTAGTCATACAGTCTGTCGTGCATCCAGAAATACAGCTTGAGACTGTAATAAACAAGGAGGAAGCCATACATCAACTCCACCACAGACACCACAGACTTCTCTTGGCTCAAGCTCATCTCAGATAGACCAAACGACTTTAAATCATATGCTGTGGAAAGATGAGGCCACGTTTCAGTTTGGAAATAAAATAACAGTTTGGTAGTAAAACTATTAATAATGTTTACTTTGCAATTTTGTCAACTAAATGAAGGTTTACATGAATTCACATGTGACAGATTTTTGATTTTATGGCATTATGGAAGCTATCCCAGCTTTTCTGGAAATAGGATTTGTAGCCACATCCAGCTTTGTTTTTCTGATGCTATCAGGGATGAGCTGGTGAAACTTCTCTGCACTGACCTGTAAAGACAGAGGTACTAACAGATACACCAAAAATGGGGTCTAAAAAATTGGAAATAGTCTGGTCGGCCTGTCCTCTGCTGTTGATATCAATGTGTGTAATGGTCTGGTGATATCCTGATATGTTCCTGTTCTTTGATACACATGTGAAACAGCCATCTACATCCATTTTTTTCCACCCATGAAATATAATTAAATATATGAAGAGACAGAGCTAAAGCTAGAGATGTTTTTCATGCTCTCATTTCATCCCACGCTGACTGTAGTAATTCACTATTTTCCTCGCTTGGTGAATTTGCCCTGAATAGTTCACAACTCAGAATGCTAGGCTGCTTATGGGTGGAAAAAGTCCCACATTAGCCCACATCTAATGTCTCTTCACTGGCTCCCTGCCACATTGAGATTTCAGTTAAACATTCCCAACCTGAATTACAGATCATTACATGGTAAGGCTTCCTCATATGTGGCTGGACTTCAAATTTACTCTTCAGCTTGCACACTTAGGTTAAGCAATCTAAAATCACTGTTTGCTGTGTGTAGGAATACAGGGTGATTGGGGTTTTGAGACCACTGTGCCTTATATGTGGACCGCTGTCCTTGTTCCTCTGAGGTTTGGTGATTGTGCAGATTCTTTTAAAATATTTATCAATTTACACCAGCATACAAGTAACATGCTTGTGTCACATGTGCCTTTTATGCAGTGTACTCTTTTAATTTGTATACTACTCTTAAGCCTGCAGTAAACAAATTACTGTACAGTTTTTGTCCCTAATTAGAATAAAATGCTATTTTTTCGACTGCATAAATTCCCCCTGTTCTATTAAAGAGTTTTATCTTTTGTATTTTTGGATTGTCTGCTCTAAAGCACTTTACGACTCCTGTTTGTAAAAAGTGCTAAATATGACAGTCTTGCTTGCTGAATAAAATGTATTGCCTACACAAGCACAACCATTTAGAATTCTTTAGATTTATCACTGCTGATGGTGCAAAATTATAAATTATAATATAGATTACAAGTTATCTTGTGTGCACTGCCAGGTTTAAGTCATAGATCTGCTACTTATTCTACTTTTATTCTCTTGATGAATGAGGCCCCCGGATAGTAACCGCTCTGATCACACTGAATATTCACCACAAATTGTTAAAATTGACCTATTTTGCTTGTTCTTATTTTCTATGTACACACACACCCACACACAGGCAGCACAATGTAATTCAGAAGAGATATTCTCAGTTTGATCATGGTCAACCATACCTCTGGTTTTGAGCACAGCTGTTGCTGTACAAGCCTTGTGTTTGTTAGGGGCAGGCAGTCATAAGTAGGCTTAAAGGTATGTAGAAGAAAGGCAAAATAGCTCATTTCAGATGTTTGGATGAACTGAGTGGACTGCACCAATATCTGTTTGTGGGTAGGTTTAGTCTTTTGGATAAAATTTTGGAAAAAAAAACCAAGGTCTTGGTTAAATATTAAAACATAATGGTCATTGCCTGTCTCCTGGAATCTAGTCCATGCTCTTGAGACTGTGCTGGGAGACACAGCAAACCTTCTGGCAATGGCACGTATTGATGTGCCATCCTGAAGGAGCTGGACTTCCTTTGTAACCTCTGTAGGGTCCAGATATCTCCTCATGCTACCAGTAGTGACACTGAGCCCAGTCAAATCCAAAACTAGTGAAAAAAGAGTCAGAAAAAAATGAGGAGGTAAAAAATGTCAGAGGCCTCCACCTGCAAAACCATTCCTGTTTTGGGGGCCATCTCATTGTTGCCCCTCTAGAGGTAATGTTGTTGATTTCATTAACACCAAAGCAGCTGAAATTGATTAACAACCCCCTCTGATACTTAACTGATCAGATCAGTATCTCAGAAGTTTAAATTACTTGATGCTATACTCTAAGCACTTTCCCCCTGGGATTAATAAACTATTCTGATTCTGATTTAAAATTGCTCCTTGATTTTTTTAAATAGTATGAATAAATAATTTTAAAAAAATACCAAAGAATTGTGGTTGTAGGTTTAAGGGTTAGTCTATCAGCTAATAGCGCAATTATCCAGTGGTGGATATTTCAAGAAATTGAAACTAGCTGCCAGTTCTGCTCACTTTCTGAAACAGATTTGTGTGTGTGTGTGTGTGTGTGTGTGTGTGTGTTTCCATAACATGATGATAAATAAGGAGGCCTCATAGAGTTCAGTGGCTTTAATACAGGTGGAGGCATCACTCTTCATAAGTACAAAAAAAATAAAAATAAATTTGGCTCTTTCATCTGTCAGGTTCATGGATTTCTGTCTGGGTTAAATTACTCACTGGAGCCAGGGGAAAGAAAGTCATGCCTCAAGGTTTATTTACAGATATTCTCATTAGACATTTCTCATATACATTCTTCTGTCTTGTTTGCTGTCTGTGCCCTCTGTCCATCAGAGTTTCATTTGGCCTACACTCTTATCAAGAAGGAAATGGAAAGGCTTTGCACACATGGGACAAAGGGTAATGAATTCTTTTTATTTCTAGACACATGACTGTGTTCTACGTACATTGTGCCAAGTGCATTGATTTATGAAGTCACTGTAATTGTCTAGCTTTGAAGCAAAATTATCTATGCACGCATTATATGTGGCTACTATCCACTTCAGAACATCTCTCTTTGCATAGATTCTCTACATCTTTCAGAAAATCCCTGCGAAGCAAAATCATTTTCATACTGATAATTATTTTAAGCCTTTTCTGTAATGTATCACCTGACTTCGTACACTGTATTACTTCTGCTAGTCTTTGCAACATTCAGCCTCTGATCTCTGTGCAAAGGGCCATGCTACCAAGGATGAAAAGCGATATTCTGAGATATTAAAAACATTTGCTCACAGCCATAATCAATAAATGTAGACAATGTAAAATGAAAAGGGCTTTGTTAAAGCCTCTTGTCAAGGCCTTCTTTGTTATTCTGATTCACAAGGTGCGAATAAAAAGAACGGATTTGTGGAGTGATGTGGACCCAAAATGCAGACTGGCAGACTGAGATGGGGAGAACTTAAAGTGAGCTTTTAAATGAAAGCTGATCAAACTCCAGGAGATAAAGTTCAAAGGTGCAAACTTAAATCGAAACATAAGGTGTGTTTTGGAGTAGTCTGCAGACAGGTATAAAGGCAGGGCAGAAGAAATAAACCTAAACAGGCAGGAAAGTAGACAGTATACATAGTTCCCATAGAGACATTTTTTGACATGTGACTCCCCTGCAAATTTTTAACTGTTTTAATGTCGGATTCGACTTGTTATCAAAACCATCAAAAGGCAAAAGACTATGTAGAATCATTAAGTATGGTGGATAAAAAGAGATACAATGAGAAAATCAGTATAATAATTGTGGATCCATGCTTGTCAGCAAAGGAAAAGCTGAATCATGAAGTTTCAGCATTGCCACCAATTCAATACTATGACATGTACCATTATCTTGTGTTGGCACGCAGCTTTTATACCAGTGAGCAATTCCAGGCCTACAAGTCACTGGAGGCGTACAATCAGTTTGTTAATGGTTGGGTTGGCGACTTTTCCTCAAACATCCTGAATGCACAGCTGCCTGCAGCTTGCCTATACAGTAGCAATGGCGGCCGCTCTGGAAATACAGGTATGGTGTGTTGTCATGTGGGAACCATGTATAACAGACAACACGACAAAGAGGAGAGGGGGTCAGAGGTATAAATACACAGACTTAATGAGCAAACAAGAAACAGGAGGGAGAAGAGCGCAGGTAGCAACAATCAGGGCAGGAAGTAAAACTGAGCTTAATACAAGCGACAAAACAGGTTACAAAATAAAACAGGAAACAGGAAACATCACGGAGAACAGAGACAGAGACCCAACTTGACAAAAGACAGGAACGCATCAGGAAACATCTAAAGAACTAAACAACTTACATAAGCAAGGATGAGGTAATAGAATTACTAGAATCTCAAAACTGTACAAGAAGCTCAGAAACGCAAAAGCATACAGGAAACTCAAAACATACAGAATTCAACTACAAAAAAAAACAAGACCATGACAGTGCACCCTTGCTGAAGCTGGAGAATAAAAAATCCACTCTAACTCCCACACTTAACATCACATTTTTCAATAACTGTTCAATTTCCGCTGCATTTGGCCCGCATCCAAGAGGAGCTTTTGCCAAATGTCTCAGCCGAGTTCAGGATTTAAAAAATCTACACGCCTTGAGAAATAAACTTGTATTCAGAAACAGGTAAAAGATTGATAATTAAAGTGTAGTTGTATATGCTGTTGGCCTGAGAGCAAATAATGCCTGCAGTATATATACAAGAAATTTCTGCAGTCTAATCAGAGTGATTTAAGTGCTTATGTTTTTTCTTCATTCCATTTTTATTTGACCAGGTAACCTCTTTTGGAATGGAAACCTGGCCTAGATGAAAGAATATAAACTTGCAAACATAGAAGAGAGAAGAGAGACTCCCCAATCCATGGGTTCACCTTGACAAAGATAGGCTTACACACCATGATGGCAGTACAGTACACACACCTTTACTGGTACAGGTAACAACAGAAATCATGCACCCTATTTTTAAGAGCCTGGCTCCATAGTGTAGTGATTCATACACTTGTGTGCAAGTGAAAGAAATACAAGTGGACAGCTGAAGCTTCAAGAGCCTGGCTGTTAGGACACACACTCTATAGCTCGGTCCCAAACTGGTGGACAGCAGTAGCTACATCTTGCCTATGTGTGTCTCCCAGGACCCAGCACACTACTGAATAGAAAGAGATGTTGATTAGAGTACGCACAACTGGTGTGCAAATCACCCCACCTGGCCCTTCTTCCTGAACTGCTCTGCTCCACCTGTCCGCCTACAGCTGAGCTCAACCACACCCCACCACAAAAATGTTTCAGGAGTTACCACAATAAAATGACAGCTTCAGTTATTCCACCAGATGTCATAATCCCTGCTGTGTGGGGTGTGAGATTTTACAAGGACCTAAGTGCAGGGTACAGGATGCAGGAGGCAGAGGTACTAACTAATGTATTTGCTGATCCAAAAGGAAATATAACAACCCAAAAGTTCAGGCACAGAAAGCCAGAGAACTCAAAAGTTCAGACATTCATGTGGAAACATAATACAGAGAAAACACAGTGGATGGCGTATTTATTGTAATGTGTTGGTCCTTCAGAGAGCCTACCCACAGCTTTGTCTACTGTACATGTCTAGCTGTTTCTGTCACACAAACAGCTACTCTTGCTTGTGTTGTTGTGCATTCTTCAGCCAGCTGCAGAAAAGAATTAAATTTGCAACATACAAAGAGCTGAAGTGTTAAAAACCATAAAAAGTGTCCACTGCAGCCACTGTGATTTTCATGTTCTTCTTTTATTAAATTTCTGATTTTTTCTTCATGCTTCTTCCTATAGGTTGTGAACTCCACTGTTACTCCCTTTCCTGTCCCAGCCTGCTTTTCAACCAATCAGCATTCAACCGCTGCCCAGCACCATCCACATCGAGTTATTTGCTGTTGTTTTTTTGGAGGACCGCACACAAACCTGTTACCATAAATAAAGCATAAGAAGGACAGCCTGATGAAGAATAACACATGATAGAGCTATACAGACACAAAGACTCATTGTTGATGAGAAACAGAGGATTAGAGGAACACAGGTGAAAACAGGGACGACAGCAACAGGAAGAAAAATAAGAAAGAGTGAAAGAGGAAGTAACCCAAAATGGCACATCCTAAGCACAGAGGTAAGAAGACTCACTTAAAAAGTGAAAGAGATGAGGGGAGACTGGACACTGATAATGGAACACTGAGGTAACTAAATGCACAAGACGTTATATACTTAAACCAGGAATCAAGGCTTGATATGAACCAGGAATTCAATACTAACACATAACAGTAAGGCAATCTAAACTGGAGCCCAATGCTCCTCAGAAACAAAACAGGTATTATAACTCAAAAAATACAAAAATAATTAACAAGAAGAACTAGAGCTCAAAATTACTAGATAATTAGATCAGAGCAGAAGCAGAAATCTTTGACAATAATCAAAACTACAAACATTAAATAATAGTAAAACTGAAACTTGTCGATAAAACAAAAAAATAAAAAAATAGAAATTAACACAAAAGAGAAGGACCATGACACCTAATCCCCAAAAACGATGGCATGTTGAGGTTAATGGGATAAAGCCCTCTAGGAAAAGAGAAAAGAGTATGACATTATTATAGAGCAGCTAGAGAGGTTGAATATTATACAAAATGTCACAGTTTGACACTTTCATCTTTTCTTAGTTTCTTATGACCCTGATCCTTTTTATCCTTTTTGTGTTTAAACCTCTTAAAACCATAACCATAATGTTGTCACATCATGAATGTATTTTTATTTCGGACTTTAAAAACTTTAAGTGTGAACATAATGTAATCAAAGCAAACAAGCTTCCCACTCCTATTATTAACAAATGGATTATGAGTTATTACTGTGTGAGTCATTATAACACTGACTTCATTATTGGGTAAATTAGCTACAGCTGGGTAACTGATTGTGATTGTTTTTCTTGTAGTGCTAAACAAATGTATGCCCTTTGTAGAAAGCAGGCATCACTCTGCAATTAAAGTGTAAAAATGAAAATGTTGTGAGAACAGTGATCAGTTCGACCAACAAAAAATAGGGCATTAATATTTTTGATAATCCTTTAATAATCACTTGCTTGATTAATTAATCGGACAAAAATATTGAACTAGTTTACTATGATCTGACAATGTGTTGAACAACACTATTTAAAGACATATATTGTTAGTGTCCTCACAGCCTAAAGTCAGTGACGTTTTTGGGATTGATTAGTTCAAATTCATCTATGAGTGAAAAAAAAGTTAAGTTGAATGAACAGTTGCCCTGTTTTAAATCACTTTGTGCAAGAATCCATCCAAAAGAAGCTGTGAGATTGCTCAGAAAGCCTCTGGGATTATTCCTCTATGATTCTTTTGATTGTCTGTTCCATGGACTGTATATAAAAAAGGGATATAGCCCATAGGTTTGAAAAGGGAGGCCCACCTGCAACCTGCAGTCTTTTTAATGGCCAACAGAGCTTTAGAAGTTTATGGAAAACAACTCTGCTGCTCACATGATGCGTGACGTCATTATTCCTATCAACAGAGGCGCTGGCGAGTCCAAATCACGTGACTGAACTCTTGCTTTTATGCTCAGGGCCTGCAGCCCCTGCCCACACAACGGTCATGTGATTTGACGGGGACTGCACCTTGTCCAAATCACACGATGTGGATTTGCCTGGCACATCCTTTGAGGGTTAAACAGTTTCCTGATGAGTAGTTTGACAGCTTGTTTAATATATGTTGTTGATTTAGTAAAATACCGTTTCTAACTGGGTATGCTTGAAGGCAGGGGTCTCGAACCTGCGGCTCTTGTCATGGTCTCCTGCCCAGCTCTAGAGTCACATGCAGCTTTTTTGCCCAACTTCATTAGCTCCTTGTGATTTTGATAAAAAAAACCTAGATGAATATAAATATTAAAAAAAAAAATTATTTAACATTTTACTTTTAATTGAGCCTTGCTATAAGTAACTGTTTGCATTCTCCACTTCATTTCTGCTTAAAAATGTTTAGCATATACACTGAATGAAGAAAAAATTTCATCAACTAAAACATGTTTCATAGCCTATGCCTACAGCCTTGCACCTTATTCTCCTAATTTTGACAAGCTAGCTATAGTGGTAGCTAGCATGGACTGATACTCATTAATGGCCAGTCTTGAGTTCTCACCCAGCTATAAATTCCAAATCCAAAACACTAAAACAGCAAGTTGAATGCTTTGCTTTGCTTTTTTACTCACCATCAAAGTAGATTAATTTTAATGTGGTTAATTTACACAAACGCAGGTAGTACTCAAAGTGACCTGAATAACTTCAGAATTACTTTGTTTCAAAGTAGGTCTACATAGGCTTATAGATTTTTTTCCCTCCACTTTGCAAATGTTACATTTTATTGGTAATTAAAATGATAAAGGTAATTAAATTTCATTATTTTCAGTAATTTCTAAAATGCAACAAAAACACTGTATTATTGTAATTAAAATGCAACATTAAAATACCTTTCAACCTTTCCTCTCTGACTTTGTTTCCAAACTGCTTAGCCTGAGTGGTCTGCCTGATGTACTTACTTTTAATCCTGTCCATTTTGGTCACTCCCAGCGAAAATCTAAACATTTTCAAATCTGCCACCTGTCTTTTTGTCAGCGCCACTGTCTCCAAACCATTCGTCACAGCAGGTCTCTCTCGAAAACCTTCCCTGTCTCCACCCACTCCACATTGCCTTCACTCTCTTCTTCACCTGTCTTGCACGTTGTCGGTTGCTTTGCACGGTCATTCCCGGGTATTTAAACTCATCCGCCTTCACTACCTGTACTCCTTGCATCTTAACCATTCCACCTGCCTCTATCTTATTCACACATGTATTCTGTCTTGCTTCTACTGATTTTCCATCCTCTTCTCTCCAGCACATACCTCCATCTCTCCTGTTCCCTACTCTCACTACAGATCACAATGTCATCTGCGAACATCATAGTCCACAGAGACTCCTGTATGACTTCATATGTCAACCTGTTTATCACCCCTGCAGGTAGCACGGTGGCTCAGTGGTTAGCACTTTTGCCTCACTGCAAGAGGGTCCTGGTTTCAAAACCCAGGCAGGGCCCTTCTGTGTGGAGTTTTCATGTTCTCCTGTGCTTGCGCAGGTTTTCTATGGGTGCTCTGGTTTCTCCTGCCATTGAAAAAACATGCTACAGTAATGCTGCCCATCAGCCCAGGACACTCTCATAAAAGAGATTCTTAATCTCAAGAGTTCACTTCCTGGTTAAATAAAGGTTAATAATAAAAAAGATAAAATAATAAAAAACAAGAAGGGATTCAGAGCTGATCCCTGACATAATCCCATCCCAAACCTTGAAGCCCATGTCATTCTAACTACACACTTATACAGATACTACTTACTTACGGAATAAAATAGAAATTTACAGTAGTTGAAAGTTCGAAGGTTTGACCAAGTAGCTGATTTCTCTCTCTTTCTCTCTCTTTACAGTTATTAGGGAATTCAGAATTCATTCTCTATATTCTACCAGCATCCTTGGCAACTGGTGCAGTATTCCTGCTATTCAAATGAAATATTCACTGCTCCTACTGTAGCGCCTTTGATCCTCAGTAAGGATTATTTCAGATTCCAGCACTGGTTTAGTAATACCCTGTGAATTCTGAGAAGCAGTGATTTTTCCACAAGTTTAAAGAGTATCTCCCCACATGATCACCCACTAAATTGGCTCTTGCTACCTGAATTCTAATGAGTCACTTTGTTTGAGGTTTGAACAAGGCTATTGTGATGCAAATGTACATTGCAACCCGCGCTTAGGACCAGAGAAAATGTGAAATACCTGACATCAGATTTTCCCAATTAAAGTCCCAATGATTTGTTTATGAAATAATCCCACCACACTTGCCCACTTCAAACACTGTAATGATATAAAAACATGGTGCGCTTTGATATGCAAATGTTGTGTAAGGGGATATAAAGCATTCTGTTTTCCTTCTGTTTACCACATCAGGCTGCGACAAAGATGCAGCTTAGTCTCATTTCTAACACAAAGCACTCCATTAAATCTATTTAAGATGGCTCTGGTGAACCCATTTGACAGCACCTCCTACACAGGCTTTTAAAAATCAGTCCACATTGTGTCTTTTTTGTGTGCTTTTGTTCATGTGTCTTTGTTTTGCTTCTGGTCGCCAGTTTCACATCCAATGATCTCAAAACCACATGAGAAAATACAAGGTTTCTCATTGTCTTTTAAAGCTAAATATATGTGCCTTTTGAAATATGACACTCCATATCAGCAGGGTGGCTTCATTTGGCAGTGTCATCCAAATCCAATTATGAATCATTATTAACACAATTAATCCTTTATTGTGTTGTAACAACACAATGGTGAATATCTGGTTTGCTTTAGATGCCATTTAGCTGGATGATTGTGATTTTTGTTATGATGATTTTTGAGAATCAAATTGATTCCGGGTTTATATATTTTCATAGTGACACCATGTCGTGTGTGCTGCCATTGTTGCCTGCTGTTGATTTGTGTTGGTGTGGCTGAAAATGGCCAAAAAACCCCAACCATATATATATATATATATATATATATATCAAGAATATTATGGAATCAACTTCATTGCTACATATGTCTGTTTTTAATCCTCCAATTTGCATAAAAAAAGACATTCATGAAGAAATTCGGGCTTTTCAGGGATATACTTTTAGTGGTCACACAGCTACCTCAGGAAGCTATTTATTGAAAGTGTTAAAGATTTGGAAACAGGAGATTACCATTCATTTTCCGCTTTCACAAATGTGCTGTTTTCCAGCATCAGATCTACTGACCTCCTAGAACCTTCATGAACTTGTTCTTGACACAAGTCAGTTACAGTAAAACAGTAAGTTTGGGGTTCAGTGACCATATTGAGGGAAAACTAAGTTAGATTAAGTTAATTGATTTAAAGTTCATTTAAATCTCATATTAATCAAGTTTGTTTAGCCTGTGCAAAACTTTAAATGAAACCAGATATCATTTCTTAGTAAGGAGAGCTTGACAAGCGATAATAGGCTATATTTATTAACATTTGGACATTTGAGCTTTTTCTGCATCTTTCCAGTTTGAATGCCAAGCTAAGCCAACAAGCTGCTGGCTGTAGCGTCATCTTCAGCAGACATGAAAGGGGTATTGATCTTCAAATCTAATTTTCTGCAAGACAGCAAGTGCTTTTCCCAAAAATGTCAAACATTTTAAGCTTGGAGAAAGATCATAGTCATGGTTAAAAGGAAACATGCTCATATGGATATGGAATAAAGAAGACGACAATGTCCTCCCATCTCAAAATCACACACTTTGAGTTGTTAAAAACTGTGCTGGCAAATGTGTTTCACAGCTATATAAAGACATATTAAAGTGTATGCCTAAATATAGAGTGTGCATAATACAGTATGTAGCTGAATAAGCATAGGCTACACTCCTTTTTCTGTTAATCCATCAGGTGCCATTAATGTAGTGGAGGGCCCTAGGTTCTCTTTCTGGACTCAAGTTATGTATATATGCATGTTTTTGGTTGTACATAAACATCATCATATGGCAGAAGTAGGTCAGCTTCATAGAATCATTCTATTTTTTCCAGATCCTGTGTCACCAATCTGCATTTTTACTTTGGAATATTAAATGCTCTTGCAATACATTCTTCCTCCCAGTTTGTCACGTACTCCCTCTTCCTGTCATATTATAATATTAATAAAACCCTTTAGCAATGTTTTTGGACACACCAGGATAGCCTTTTAGCATATTTTTATGGCATGAAGAAGCTCAAAAGACAAATGCCTCTTTGTTTAATGACTATACCAGCAATCTCTCAGACTACCATGCACCTTGAAAGCAACTCATAAGGAGTCCCCAGTGTGCTACAGTTTGACGTCTGTGGGTTCTGACCAAACATCGATACATGACAACTTTCAGCACTGTGTGAACAGTTGTCTTTACCCAGCTGGTAAGACTACTGTTGAAATGTGATGCCAAAGAAAGGATCTATCAAAGCTGTTTTTAACAGTGTTTTAGTTTGTGAATTATACTGTTGTAGGTGTGCAGCATATCACTGATGCCTCCTACCACTGAGTTAGAGGAAGAAAAAAGTTATGTTCTCAAATGTCATGGATTATCTGTAAAAAAGAGTAAAGATGACACATACTGTATAAAATACACCTTTTAAGCCTTGAATTGTGAAAATAATTATGCAAGGGAAAAAAGGATGCAAGGGAAAGGGTGAGATGGAGGCAGATGACCCACTGTGGTGACCCCTAAAGGGAGCAGCTGAAAGAAGAAGAAGATCTGTAATTACAGACTGAGAGATGAACCATACTTCGCTTCTGGAACCTGTTTTCCCCCCCAGTTTCTTACTCAGTTTGCTGTATCATCATTTCCGCTTTCTTTCAGACATTCATGGAGCCCTGACAGTTGTGTTGGGGCCCCATTGGGCTTATGAAGGATAATTAAGCTCGCTGTGACATCAGTTCATCAGGCAATTGGGATTGAATCGTTATCGAAGAGGCAACTGAATGAGTGCTAATATGAACACATGTATGCTGGATTCACATCAAGAAGCAGGGTGCTTGCACAACATGACACTTCCCTCTTCATAATTGCTTTGCTGCTTTCAGTTTTCTTTTGTTTTTTCAAACTCATGTATCTTGAAAAGGGATTGCAATGGTGGTGCATAAGACAAAAGCCACTGAACATGGAGGATATGCAAGCGAGGTATTTGTGGAACTAAATTTTGCATAAATTTCACTATGAATGGTAGTGGTATGTGCAGTCATGTGCATCTTGTGGGTAAGCAGAATAAAGGACCTGCTGGGGGTTGGTGCACTAGGTGTGTTGAGGGGGTAAATGATGTGTTTGGAAAAGGAATAATGTTGGTATTCTGTGGAGAGGTTGAGCTGAAAACTACTAGCAGAATAGTCCAACTGGCACAGCATGGAACAGAGTCTGTTCCCGAAAACTGTAAGATCGACACAGCTGGGAAGACTATTATCTTGCTGTGGATGGGACTTGTTTACCACTGGCTATCGTTCACACTGCTAGTGGGCAACATGTCAGCATAAAGATGAGTCACAATTTAAGGAATGACTCAACGCAGGGGCATGTTAACAGTTTAGCATACTGAATCACAGAAATGTGTGAAATGTCGTGGCATCGTCCCCTTCTGTCATGTTCACATTTTATCGACAGGATTTTACATTTTTACATCCATGAACATTCCATAGTCGTTTATATGATTTTTGTTGTGTACAGCTGAAAGAAAAAGTCTGTGAATCCTGTGGATTTATCTAGATTTCTGCAGTTACAGCCAATAAAATCTTTTATTTATCTGTCACAATGATAAACAAACTAATAACACAAAAGTAGTTGCATGTTCCATGTCTTTATTGAGCACGCCAAGTAATTACTTTCAGAAGAGGATGGAAAAAGTAACTTTGAGATTTGAGAAGAGGAATTTTACACCACTCCTCTCTAAATATATGTCAGCTCATCAATATTCCTGGAATGTCTTGATTGAAACTCTTTTCAAGTCATGCTACAACTACTAGTACTTGTTTGGATGAATTCTGTTTTATTCATTCTATAACAATTGCATTTTCTGCACATTTTACGATCTAACTTCCTCCTCAAATTCTTCTCCATGAATCCAGAGCTACTACTCAAAAGAGAGAAAAGAACGTCGTTTGTTGGGAAGGCTATTAAGCCTTCCTTCATTATGAGTACCAATTGAATTCTTTGATCATTTATTTGTTTCCTTAAATGCTTATACAGCTAGATCACAGGAGATCTGGAGCCAATCCCAGCTGACTCTGAGGGAAAAAAGGTGGGGCACACAGGTTTCCAGTATATCTCATAGCTATACCTATAACTACAGCCAATTTAAATCACCAATTCACCTTACATGCATATCTTTGGACTGTGGGAGAAAGCTCACACAGATGCAAGGAGAATTTAAAGCTCCACACAGAAAGGCCCCTGCTGAGCAGTCCCAAAACATTTTCAGTTTGATCAGTTATAATACTTTAGGTCCTTTGTCAGTGGAGTCAGGAACATAATGCAGCTCATTGGGTTAATTTTATTTATGAAGCTTAGGCATAAGTTCAATAAAGAACATCTGTATGCTGTCATATTCCTTTCTTCTCAGCCACTTTTCCTCACTGTCAAACTCTATTCTGTCATCATCTCTCTGACCCAATCATTTTCTTGTCTGCCATGTGTGAGCCAATCAGCTTCTGCTCTGTATGCTTTAAATTTTAGCACTCTACTGTCATTCTGCCTCGCAGACTCATTTGCTCTGTGTTATCTCTCTCCTGGCCTTCCATGGCCTTCCAGTCTTGCTTCAGTCTCATTCCTTCTGCTCTGTCTGCCTCAACATCTATCACAATCCTTCTCTGCTCACTTCCTTTCCATAGTCTCCTTGTACCATCATGTCAACAATTCGTGCCTGATGCTTCACCTATCCTGTTGTGTTCTGATCTCCATAGATGTGTGTTAAGTTTCTTCACTTGCTGATTCAGATTCTAAGCTTATCCTCTGATCATCTAAATATTTATTCACAGTTCTCTGTGAATCAGTAAGCTTAAACCAATTCACAATTTTTGATTCAAATTCTGTAAATTAATAAATCATCTTTATATTTTGGAAAATATCTCTCCTTATTGAAATGCATTTATTTATTTTTTAACTTACTGTACTTGGGCAGGTTTAGACACACATAAAAACATGGCTGGGCAACATAGTAACATGACATCATTTCAATAAAGTAAAATCATTTAAAGAATTTAAAAATGATTTGTGAAGTGTGGAGTTTGAGTAATAAATTATTTGGTGATTAGACTTCAATGAAGCAACATTGCACAGAGGATTCCACCAGTGGTAGAAATCAGGACCAAACCCTCTCGAAGTCTTGATGTCTTTTGTTGGATGTGGGGATGAAAGAGGTGGAGACTTGGATGGGGATCTGAGTGACCAGATAGAGAAGACATGAATGAACGTCTCCAGAGCAGAATGACAGAAGAGTCCTGAGATTTAAAGCATACAGAACAGGTGCTGATTGGCTCTCAGAAGGTGGGCAAGAACATGACTGGGTCAACGTGATGATGAAATAATTGAGTTTGACAAATTTACATGGGAAAGTGGAAGAGATGTAAAGAATAGTGTATCAGCCCTTATACCCAGGAACACAGACAGATAACAATTAAGCAAAAAAACAAATTGGTTATGTTTAGAGAAACATTAAGGTTTGGGTTAAAATAGAGGACCTCAATCATCATGGTCACAATTATAAACAAGATGATAAGGTTATTGAACAATGTTAAAATTTTCAGGGGTAAACATACTTCTTCTTCTTCTTCTTCTTCTTCTTTCGGCTGCTCCCGTTAGGGGTCGCCACAGCGGATCATCTGCCTCCATCTCACCCTATCCCTTGCATCCTCTTCCCTCACACCAACCCTCTGCATGTCCTCCTTCAC
>VUQH01054305.1:0-29776 GCA_015106775.1 Etroplus canarensis | reverse complement strand
CCCCCTGATGAGCTGGAGGAGGGTAGCTGGGGAGAGGAAAGTCTGGGCTTCTCTGCTGCCCCCGCGACCCGGACCCCTGGAAAAGCGGTAGACGACGAGACGAGACAAGACGCTGGCATATGCAAAACTATGTCTTTTTTTTACATTATGGATGTATACATAATGTATAATAATCTTATATAGAACAGTTAACTTTTAGATAACTTATACCAATGAACACTTAACCTGTTGCCGGCGTTCACAACTTATGCATAGCGTGTCGTAGCCTATTCACAGGATCAGCATCACCGTCATGCCGAAGAAAAACTCAAAGAACTTCACACAAGAATTTCACAATTTATTTATTCATGGACTTAAACGCAAGTACACAACAAAGCAAGGTGACAAAGTCTTTAATTAATAAAACAGAGGGAAAACCAATGCAACTGAGGTTAGCTTCAAACTCATGAAAGGACAAGAATCAAAACAGAACTAAGATGGGCAAAGACAAGTGTGAAGCAACAACACAAGGCTAGCAGCAACAGTCGCTAACAAAGGTTCCAAAGAAATAACACCAGTCATTACAAAGGGAAACTAAGGGCGAGTGGCTAAAGAGTCACTGAAACAGGTCCAAACGGAAAACAACACAGGCTCTAAGTGCTGTGCGAGAAGCAATGCTAACAGTCTCTGAAGTAATAAAAGATTGTACTCAGTCTCAAGCCTTGGAGTTAATGCAGGCACAAAGTCAGAGGAAGAATAATATCCAGCAATAATGCGAGGTTGATCCGAAGGAGAAAGAGGAAACCAAACAATCTGGCATCGGTGAGTTGTAGAGCCAGAGATAATATAAGAAAACGCACCCTGCCACAAAGTAGAAAAGGTTCAGGAATGGTATGAGGAGCACAACAAGGAGTTTTAGGTGATGACTTGGCCTCCAAATTCCCCAGGTCTCAATCCAACTGAGTATCTGTGTGATGTGCTGGACAAACAAGTCAGATCCATTGAGGCCCCACCTCACAATTTACAGGATTTAAAAGATCTGCTGCTAAAACCTTGGTGCCAGGTACCACAGCACACCTTCACAGGTCTAGTTCAGTCCATGCCTCCATATGTCAGGGCTGTTTTGGCAGCAAAAGGGGTACCAACACGGTATGAGGCAGGAGGTCATAATGTTATGTCTGATTGGTGTAAGTTTAGGCTTAGGAAGTTTAAAGGGTCATTTGCCTTTTTTACTTTGCATAACCAAAAAGTGCGTTGAAAAATCATTAATAATAAAAGCAATTGTCATTGGAAAACAAACACTAGCTGTAAAAGTAAATTATTAGATATTTTGTTATGTGCTGGCTGTGTTCCATTCAAGACTTGCTCTATTTCTGCCTGTTTAACCATTAGATTTTTATAGTGCATTGCAGTAGACTGATTGCATTGTGGATTCAGTGTCAGAAGCCTTAGAAATATTCATGAGATTTGCATTCCACTTAGCAATGGTCATGTGGGTCAGTTATTAGAAAATCAGAGAAAAATAGACGCCCTCATCTTAATATATTAATCTGCATATGCATTTCACCCATCCTCCCAGACTGTAGCGCACTGCATGATTTTTATCCCCCAATAAATAAGGCATCTATGGATTCAAAGACTGCTTTGAAACCGTAGCTGACTACACATGAATATGTTAATTTTTTTCTGATAGTGAATGCATCATGCTCCATTTTAACCTGTTCAGGTTTTTTTGGCTTAGAAGAGTTTTTAGATGTGCATAATATAGAATATTAAGTGCAGAGTTACAGGCTTTAAATAGCATTGCATGTAACGTTTTCCATAAATATTCATCGGTGACAGATTTTACTTGGCTTACATTTATCAAATTTCAGACAAATAATCCAAAGTGTGCATTTTCAATTTGTGTTACTGTAAAAAAAATAATATATTGTGGACCCACAGTTGTGAATCCTGTTTAAATAAAAGAAAAGGTACCAGAATTTTAACAATATAAATACACATGAAGTTGAACTGAACTATTGAGACGCCGCGACAAGTATTTTGATTAAGACTGCTAGTATCTGATAAAAAATGGAGTCATTCTCTGTAGTTTATCATCACTTGTTTACATTTATCAAGCTGATTTGTTGCACAAGGCTAGGAACCACAGAATAGAAGGCAGCACTGGCATTTAACAGATAATTCAGAGACCATGAAAATGAATCACCTTCTTATTACAATAATTTTTTATCAGTTAAGTTTTGTTACATTCATCCTGTATATCTGAATGCGCTGTAAGTTACAATCTGATGGATTCCTGTGTCCGGTTTTAGCCTCATGTGCATGTGCTTCATTGTAATAGAACTCCAGCTTACATCATTGACAGTGCTACTTCTGAATGGGCCTGTCACTTGTGATCCCTTATGGGGAAACTGTCAATAGTCTTGTTATTTCTATTATTATACATCTGCCACTTGAATATGACACACACTTCAGTTGGTGAAAGATACATTTTATTACATCAGTCACCCAGGGTTGGCTTGACAATGGCATTGCTCTCTTTCTCTGTTGTTCTATCTCCTGGAGCAGGTATCAGATGGTAGATTTCCCATCAGGTAGAAATTTGGAACCTGCCTTTAATAATATTAATGTAAGAAAACATTTTAACAGATTTTGACAGTAGAAAACTGTTCATCTCTCCTTGGTTTTTGCATAAACACCAATTACCAGCAGGTCTTAACCTGCGTCAAGCCTAATGATCCCTTGATGAACAGTTTTTCTTCATTAAGTGTTTGAGCTTTCTTGGTTTAACATCTCCTATCACTTTGTTCTTTACCAAAGCCAAACTGGGAAAACTCAGTCTGATTTTAATTTGTCTATGAAATGTCAGACACAGCTGGGAGGTTGAAAGTTGGCTCTGTAAACTTTCTAACTTTTCCCGTTTGCAGAAGATGGCTGTTGGATTCATTAGACAGAATTGGCAAAGCATTCTATCCTATTTCCATCTTCAAACATTTTTAACCAGTCACTAAAGACCAACTTATCCACCTAAATCTAACATTGTATTAAGTCAACACCAATGCATAATTAGGCCAATGTGTTGGTTTTACTGGGGTTTTAAGAGAGAGGAAGAGCAAAATAGGAAAATACATGCTGGTATTTGTAGCTACTATTGTTAGTAGTGATCTTCTATTTTATTTTACTTTCCCCTTCGTTTGTTATTTTTAGTCTTCACTGGTGCAGGTGCACAACTCATAAATGCCAATCAGCCCACCATGCTCATGTGCACAAACTGCTATTTTGTGTCGCAGTGCGAGACAAACCAGTGAACTCAATGGAGTAGATAGATTCAAAGGTCTAGATTAATGGTTCTTAAGCTGTGGGATGGGGAGCCATTGCAGGTGGGGTGTGGACAACCAGGTAAAAAATATAAAGCAAATCTAAGGTGAATACATTTTTTAAGGAAGAACAAAAATTGAGCTTGCTGAAGATATGCACCTTTATTTAAGATTAAAGTTCAGGGTGGATCTTTTTTTGTTATTACTCATTGATAAAATTGTGGGGTGTGGGACCCAAACGTTTCTTCAGTTCTTTGAGGTTTGCGAGCATTTGTTTAGGCACAACACTCTTAAGGTTGCATAATAGCTTTCAAACAGATTGAGGTCTGGACTTTAACTGGGCCATTGCAAAAGCTTGATTCTTGTCTTTTTCAGCCATTCTGTTGTAGACTTGCTGGTGTGCCTGGGATCATTGTTTTATTGCATAGCCCAATTTCAGCTAAGCTTTAGAATATTTTAATATACACTTGAGAACTTGAGAATATTTTAATATACAGAGCAGTTTACAGTTGACTCAGTGACTGCAAGGTAACCAGGTCCTGTGGCTATAAAATAAGCCCTAAATCATCAGCTCTTCACCACTTTGCTTGACAGTTGGTATGAGGTAGTTGTGCTGATATGCTGTGTTGGTTTTCACCAAACGTGGCACCGTGGATTATGGCCAAACATCTCCACTTTTGTCTTCTCTGTCCAAATGACATTGTTCCCAAAGTCTTGTAGTTTGGTCACATGCAACTTTGCCAACCTAAGCCATGCTGTCATGCTGTTTTAGAGAGAAGAGACTTTCTCCTGCCAGTCCTTCCAAAAAAGTCATACTTGTGCAGTCTTTTTGTCATTGTATTGTCATGAATTTGAACATTTAACATGCTAAGTGGGGCATGTAGAGTGTAAACTGTAGCTCTTGAGTTTTTTTTTGCAATTTCTCAGAGTGTTACACAGTCTGACCTTGGGAGAATTTGCTAGGGCATCCACTCCTGGGAAGATTGTGGTATTGTTTTAACACACACTTAAATGTTCCAGACCAACAAACTGCCAAAGTGTCTGTTTTTGTAGAGGTGGTCACACTGGCTTATAGTTAATCAATTGCATTTGATTAGCAGCATCTGGCTGCCACAAACTCTCCTAATTCCCATGGAAGTAAAGTTGTACTTAGTTTTTCACAGGACTATAAAGAGTCATGTGAAAACTTTCTTTTTCACGTGACATGTTGGATTGTCAAGGTGAGTCAGAGTTACAGGGTGTAGACAGGATGAAGCTAAAGGCAAATATATACTCTGCAAGAACGGAGACATTTGTTATTTTTCTCGAGGTGGCAAGAACAATAACAAAATTCGTTCTGACCAGGAAATTTCATACTTCACAAGAAACTCAAGTGTAGAAATCCTGGAAAGTCCTCATAGGGCCCTCTGTCTGTGGCACACATCACGCACACCAAGCATTGTGGGAATCAGACAGAAACAACAATACAGCGACAGCACCGTGATAATGGCAGAGATGGCAGTGTTTGAGTTGATGAAGGAGGACGAGAAGGAGAACACATGTTTGAAGCGGAGGAGGTCAAAGATTTGTTGTTAACATCGAATTTCTTACCAGTCACACAATTGTTGGCGGACACCACACAAGAAAAAAGTTCCGCCCAGATGATGTGTCGAGAGCAAGCTGCGCAAACTCCCAAACCATGAGTTCTTGCAGAGTATGTACAGGGCTTAATTGTTACATGGTGACCAGACACAATATAATGTCAAACGTGGTGACATAGCAATAATGGGCCAAATTAATGGTAGTGATGTGCTGTGAGAGGGTACCGAGCTGCCTTGAACCAATCAAACGAAGCTAATGAACTATACTGGGGTGAAGAATTCTATTGACTGATATATGATGAGTAGGGAAAACACAGAAGAATTTGAAATGTCTGGAACGGCCACTGCAGTAAAAACCTGTCATCTACAGAGCAGTGGGTAATGAGATAATCTCTTCATACTTTAAATGGGTGGAGATTTACAGCTATAATTTGTCAAAGCATACATATAAACTTTTCAAACACCCATCGTAATCATTCACTGAATTATTTCAAAATAGGTACTCTGATGTGTAAATGAAAAGACAGGATTATAATGCTGGAGATGTTTGAAATAACGTTTTGCCACCTTTTTTAGGTCCTTTTTAACTTGAATAGGAAATAATAGGCTGCAGTCTTTTCAAAGCAACTTTTCAAGCCTGCACTAAGAAATGTATTAAGTAAAAGAAAAAAAAATCAGTTAATATATTTAATTTTATCTAATATAAAAGACAGATTTTTGTATTTTCCTTAGATGTAAACAATATTTAGCTTCTATTGAGATTCACATTTCAGTTCCATTATGCACCACTATTTATTATTGTTTACATGTTGTACCACTTTAGATCCATTTCCCCTTTAAATAGCCAGAGATACCATTTGTAGCTTGATAGCTATCATTATTTGTACCAGAAAGACAATTTCAGAAAATAGTTAAGTATTTAGAAAGCTTGTAAATGATTAAGTAGAATTCAGTTCACTTTAATCCTTATTGAGGGCCATGAAGCATCATGTTTCCATTCTCACTTGGACAAGTATCATAGTCTGTCTTCGATTTTCACCTCATCCTGCCCCCACCTTGCTCTCATAACCACTGAATGCCGACCTATCCTGACAAGTGTCACTGAAGCAGCCTCTAATTAGCCCACCCTTTGCCGTCTGTTTCCCATGGGTCCCAAATAAATACTGACACAGCTGGTGTTTATCTTGTCACATCAGTCTCATCAGACAAATGCAAAAGTTACAAAATAAAAAAACTACTCCAGCTCTATATTTAGTACACCTAAGATGCATAATATACAACAGTGGGGCCTTTACACTGCTTTTTTCCTTTCTGTAGATTAAAATCTTTGACTTCTCTACATTAATTTTGAAATTTACTTATCTGAAAAAGTGAAGTTTCTGAAGGTTTCCTGTAGCCTGACATCAGAAGAAAATCAAGCTGAGAATTAAAATTAGAAAGTGAGCCTGACAGGTGCTTGTTTTCATTCTAGGTTATATCAGTCATCACCGAGGGAGCAGACCATGTTTGGTGTCTAATTTAGTTCTCTGCAGGCAGAAATGAACGGCTTTTTAATGAATGGTGATGGTACGGAGGTGATTAGAATGCATGGAAATAACTTTGTGTGTAACCAGTCTTCACTTTTTTTTTTATTATTTCATAATTTGTCTTTAATTAAAGTGCAAGCCTCTCAGTATGAGATTTGTTTACCATATTAGGTCTTTCACAGTATTAACTCTGCTACCAGTGTCTGAAAAGTTGAAGGAGTCATTCAGGCTGATGATGCAAATACCCTTCTGCTGCCAGTTTGACTTTAAAAGCAACTTTCTGTTTCATTTGTAGTTGAAAAGTAATCAGTTGACACTCGTATATACTACACATTAAGTCCAAGGAATGTACTATAAATATCATGACACTCGGTCCATTAGATGTTTAGCTCATCCGACCAATGAACTAATGCCATGGAGATTGTCCATCCGTCTCTTTACCATTCACAAAAACTGCTACTCCTGCTAGAGTATTGGCCAGATTTTCATAAAACATACAATGACCACCTAATGTGTCTTCACTCAAATCATAATCAAGGTCATATTTGTCGTTTGGTAGTCACTTTTCTATTTTCACTAGAATTGCTACTCCTCCTGCATTATTGGTCAGATTTCAGGGAACCTAGCACACAATGATCACCTCATGGGTCTTCACCCAAGCTATGCTCAAGGTGTTAAGGTCATATTTGTGGTTTTATGGGCACCTTTCCATTTTCACAAGAATCACTACTTCCAAGGGTGTTCTGTGTTGCAATGTTCATAAAATGACTGTATATGTCCTCTGACATGTATACGTAAAAATGTCATTAGGCTTATTTATGTTATAATAATGTCTTGAGCCGGGTTACAGCCAGGCAAGAAAAAGGGCTGTTATCCTAGATATGAATGTTTGTGAGCCTCCTTGATGTCTCAAATTTAATTCTGATTAGTTTGTGTCATTTCTGTCTGTACTTCACACGTTACAGTAACCTGTGATTTGTGAGGGATCGTGAGCCAAATGAGATCTTGCGTACAAGTGGAGAATTTGTTGCTGATAAGAAAAAAGGCCATCCAAAAATATTAGAAATTATCCTGTGCCAGCTAGTATACAAGATAATTAAATATCTGGCCAGATCACATTGCTGCAGGGGTTATTATTATATCCCCAAAAAGCAGGGATATGATGGAATCATCAGCGCCGCCACCAATACGCCACAAATTCTTGGTGCAACTAGGTGACGTTATCTGTAAAAATGCTTTGAATTTTTGTACATTTCTCTGTGATTTTGTCCAATCTGCACAAAACAAAAACCAAACCAAATCATGGTATCATACAAGTTCATGATGACACCATGTCGCATCTGCTGCCATTGCAGTTTGCTGGTGTTGCTGCTAAAATCAGTAAAAAATACATATTTGTAGCCATATCTATGTGATTATTCATCTGATCTGCACGAAACAAAAACCAAATTGGTTGTGGGATCGTAAACTTTCACGGTGACATCATGTCATGTTTGCTGCCATAGCTGCAGACATGACAATTTCAGGGATATTATGGAATCAACCTTGCTGCTGCATACGTCAGTTCTTAATCATTCAATTTCCATTACAAAAAAAGAAAGAACAAATTGACCTTTGCATCTAGCCTCACATCACGTCAAAAGGGTTTGGGCCAGGTCAACATTCATGAAGAAAATGGGGGTTTTCAAGCATCTACCTTTAGTGGTCACACAGGGAGCGAGTTTCTAAAACAGACATTATTGTCAGCTTCTCATAGTTTATCTCTTCTCTATGCTTAAAGCTATGGACATATCTTGTTTGTTAACGGAACAGTAATAAATCCAGCCCTGTTGGTATCCTCACACAGCACTTGAGATGTTAAGAGTTGACTGTGTGTTTCACCAGGTGTGGCTCCTGTCGGCGCTGGAGGCAGTGAAGGTGTCTCCTCTCATAGAGAAAGTCAGTGATCACAAAGACTTCAAGAAGCTGCTCAGGACAAGAACAAACGTTCTGGTGCTCTACACCAAAACAGGTCAGAGAACACAGACATCACTCATACTGGATAAGGTTGTCGATTTTATTTACCACATTATACAATCAGCTGAAGGGGATGAAATCAAGAAAAGAACACTTGTTTAGTTTTGGGTGGATTTCATTGTTGTAGCTCTGCTACCACACTGTTTCAGTGAAAGAAAGCACTGGAGATAAACAGTCATACTAAAGGTTCATGGGTAATGGTGGTATTACGTCAGTAATTCTCAAAAACTGTCATTGTAGAGGCTGTTGTGAAGTGCTGGAAAGCATCTATTATCACAGATATTACATACATATACATTGTGTTAACAAAAGTGATAACCAGGCCCACATAGAATCTGTGCCTGGCAGATTTTCCACAGAGTTTGAAGAGTAAAAAAAACACTACACAGATTTTCTTCCTGGATCATCACAGAAAACTATGAAAAAATCAGCAGATTCCATTTGGGCCTGGTAATAACCAACTAGAAAAATGCTGCTTTTAATTGTTCAGTTTTAGGTTACTTTGTCATTGTACTATGATGGGAGAAGGTGAGAATAAATCAGACTCAGTCAGCTGCCATTAAAAATTTCAGTTGAGAAAAAAACCACCATCTTCATGCTACTCTAGAGATGTACAGTAAGATGCCTTTCAAAAGCTGTTTTAAAGTGGGTGCATAAGTGCAGTGCATGTGTGTCATTCCCACAGTTCACTTTTATGGGCCCAAAAAGGGCATATTCACATAGCTAGTTTAAGAGAATTTAATAGGTATGAGCCCATTAACTGCATGTTTTACTGATTGTCTTTTGTTATGATTTTTGCTCTAATGACTGGAAGCTCATTTTGTGGAAGTAAAACACCAAATTAATTAAAATTCCTTTGATCGCCCTCTGTAATTAGAAAGTTCCATTGTAAAGTGGCACTTTGCCCAAATTTGATAGCATTCATAAAAAAACATTCTAAAACTCTATCTTAAAATGCATTCAGAAACAATGTTTTGCAGAGCTTTAGCCTCTAGCTCACTTTCATGAATGGTCACAGCGGTCTGTTTCAGTAATGAACTTGGAAATACTTATGGAATTAAAGAGCAGCTGTTAAATGGAAACTAAAATAGTCAGATAGAATTATAAAGCTATAAAGTACATATTTTGTTTCCTTCCACCCATTAAGGAACCCCAGCAGATTTTAATTCCATTTTCATTTGCGGATTTCCGAGAAGGAGTTTATCCCCATATTGCTCAATAAGCCGCAGAAGACTCGGAGGGCTCTTTACAGCCACAGATATATTTCTTGATTCATGATCCATGTCAGTCTATATTAGCTCATTGGCTTCCATGTATCAAGCTGTGGCCCTGATTGATCACTTGCTGCAACTTCACACAGACCCTCCTTCTTAAGAGACACCAAAGATTGCCCTCATGTAGGTTTTGATTATACCTCTCGGCTCCTCACATTCATTCCCTCTCTTGAGTAAACACAGCCTTGCCCCGTTTCTTGCTCATCATCAGCCTCTGCAGTCAGTCACGTCCCCGCTGAGTTTTGATCTCATTGATGCTCATCACCCTTAACGCTGTCAGCCAGTCAGTACCTGTGTGCCTCCTATTCCATACAATATTCTGATCCTGAAGTGCCAGATGTTTTTGTTGCTAACCCTGAGGCACTACCCCGGGAAGTCATGGCCGTGTCCCTACATCTAAATATAGTCCTGGCCTGGAGCGTTGTGAGAAGCTGTTCTGTTTATGCAGTGAAAAACACACATTTTGGTTTCAAGGGAGTATAAAAATGATGTATTGTGTTGCACAAGAACTAGAATATTACTTTGTTTACTTTACTCAAAGGGATTTACTTTTCTTGACGTATCTGATGAAAATTGGTAATATTGTGAGAGTGTTATTGTAGCTGGTGCACTTTATATCACACTAGTTTCTCCTGTCTGACACAGGAAGAAATCTGTGCAGCTCAGCCATATTTTGAGGTTGTGCAAGATTCCCATCATTATGAACACTCCAAACTCAGTGAGCTCACACACACCTTTGTGTTCACAATGGCTCAGAATATGGCAGTTAGCATCATGCAGTAGATGTAAACCATAGTTCGCTTAAAGATGCATGCTGTGCTTCCCCATTAGCTGAAAAGTAGGTGTGCTTCAGCAGTTCCAGAGTCTTTGTGTCTCCATATAATCCTTCCATCTCCTGCTTAGTCACACTATTGTAAGATTTTGAAAGCTGATGTAACTTAAGCCCCCTCACTGGGCCCATCCTATGAAAGGTAGTAGCAAATGCTCTCCCATCACCCCCAGCCCAAATTCAGTGATCTCTTTCTTTGTCACTTGGTGCTTTAGAGAGACAGTGAGCTCCACCGTAACTCAATTCCTTTTCCACTGTGTTTGGCATGACAGTGTCCTCTGTGTCTCTGGTTTGTCTTGAGCTATTGAGCATCTCTGGTAACAAGGCTGACCACGCTTTATTCTGTGTCTGCAGCTACATCAGGGGACTCCCACCTGAAACTGCTGTCTGAGGTCGCCCAGACAGTAAAGGGCCAAGGGACTATTGCCTGGGTCAACTGTGGGTAAGTAATGCAATGATTTTAAAAAACACATTCTAAGACTTCTTTTTTCTGTGTAATTTCAGGACTCCCTGCCTTTTCTGACATTACCGCCTCTTTTGTCCAAGAAATTTCCTGACAGCCGTTATAAGGGCAGAGCAATTTACTCCTCCCAAGAATGTCTCTACTGCCATCCATCTGCAGAATTTATAGCTTTTCCACTGGGGTGTAAATGGCCTTGTCTCACTGGGTCTATTGTGCGGGCACAGTCTGACAGGAGGCCACTCACTTATTGGAGCTATTAAAGCTTATGGTCTAATATGTCACATCTCTTAATACAAATTCAGTTCTTCCTTTTCAGTGTGTCTCTTTAAAAAAAAAAAAAGTAAATAAATGGTAACCATGCCACGCGCTTAATGCTATAATGTACCACTCTGGTGAAGAAGCCAAAAGATTATGCCTCATGTAGTTTCTCCCCCCCCCCATATTTCTTCTACCTTTATTTTTACCTGAACTTTTTTGTATGCTTCAAAGCAATTAGTTGCATCAGTCATGTGTGTAATGCTAAAATAATTAGTCATTCAGTCTATTAGTGATTCCAAGGCTGGGTATTTTTTGGGAAACAGATGGATAGTCAGTGCCAATAATTTTGGTGTAAACATAAAACACTGCTGTATTGATGACTTATTTTAAGAAATGTTAGCATATTTTTCAAAACCTTTCTTCTTTTAATATTAAAAATGTAGCTTCTGCTATTTAATTTGCTGGTGCAGAGGCGTTATGTTTTCAGACTGTCTGTCCATCTCACTCCGGTGAATGGAGTATCTCAGGAATGCCTGGATGGAATTCAAAAACCCCATTTCCAGAAAAGTTGAGATATTTTCCTATTTGCAGTAATAACAAAGTCTGATGTGTTATTTCATATGAATCTTTTTTTAACTGACAGAGTACACAGTAAAGACTGACCACCTTCATTCTGTTTTGTAAACATGCACACATTTAGAAATAGATGGCTGCAACACACTCTAAAGTTGGGACAGAGTTAAAATAAGATGGGAAAGTGCACAGAATATTCAAGTAACACCAGTTTGGAAGACTTCACATTAAGAAGGCATTTAGCATCCATCAAAGGCTCAATCTGTGCAAGCAAAGATGGGTCATGGCTCACCCCTTTGTGCCCAAATTCATGAGAGAATTGTTTTTTGGTTCAAAAAGAACATTTCTTCATGCAAGATTGCAGAGAATTTAGGTCTTTCAGCATCTACACTGCATAATGTAAAAATATTCAGTGAATTTAGAGACATCTCAGTGCATAAAGGGCAAGTCGGAAACCACTGTTCAGCATAAGTGATCTTTGAGCCCTCAGGTGACACTGCCTAAGAAGCTGACATGCTACTTTGACAAACATAGCCATCTGGGCTCAGGAGTACTTCAGAAAATCATTGTCAGTGAACACAGCCTGTCGCTGCATCCAGAAATACAACTTGAAACTGTATTACACAAGGAGGAAGCCATACATCATCCCCATGCAGAAACACTCCCGAGTTCTCTCGGCCCATGCTCCTCTTAGATGGACCAAAAGACTGTGGAACTGTGTGCTGTGGTCAGATGAGTGCACATGTCAGCTTGTCAAGTTCTTCTCCCTGCCAGAGATGAAAATGACCATTGAGATTGTTAACAGTGAAAGGTGCAAAAGCCAGCATCTGTGATGGTATGGAGGTGCATCACAATCAGAATAAGAATGCTTTATTAATCCCAGGGGGGAAATTGCTATAGGCGTCAGTGCCTATAGCAAGGCTGACTTGCATATATGTGAAGTTACTATTGACTCTGAAGCATGTATTAAGATTTTAGAGACATATGCTGCACGCAAGGCAACATCTCTTCCTGGGACATCCATGCTTATTTCAGCAGGGTAATGCAGACCACATTCTGCTTGGACTACAACAGCATGGCTTGCTTGATTGGCCAGTCCAGATCTATCTTCAGTCCCAACTTTTCTAGGAATGGGGTTTGTACACCAGATTTGGTCCAAACCTTCACTCAGACTCCTGGATGAAGTAATCACATTTTGGTGGTCATAGGTTGGGGTCACTGTGAAATCAGGTCTATTTCACTTTTGTGAATTTGATATATCAAGAACACCTGGAGGGAGTTTGATTGCATCTGGCACAAATATTGACCTGTACTCACGGATGAATTCAAGGTCACTGTGAAGTCAGAAACCATATTTTTGCTGGTTACCAAAAAAATATATTGCTGAGTCTGACCTGCCATATGCCACTGCCAGATGTTATATAGGGTTTTAGTCTGTTTTGGCTGGACCACAGCCAGAAACTTGTCCAGAAGTCACTCCAGGGTTGTCTTGCCTGTATGTTTTGGATCATTTTACTGCTGAAAGGTGAATCATGGCTCTGGTCCCACATCACACAGAGGTTTTCTTCAAGGACCTCAATTCATTTAGTTTTATTCATTCTTCACTTATTTCCTACAACTGTACAGCCAAGAGCACTGCCTGTGACTGCTGCTCAACTGTACTTTAAGGGTTTTGTTTTGTTTTCTTAACAGTTAATTAAGCAAAAAGGAAAACAACAGCGCATCCCACACTTCTTCCATAAATGCAGAACTATACGTCATACTGTGTGACTTTTCTGTGGAAGTGCTAAATGCTAGATATTCCGAAGACACAGACAGGATTTGTTTTCTCCTAGCAGAACTTGCTTTGCTCCCCAGTGATCTTTGGCTTGTTGTTCTCCTTGCCCTTCTGATGTTCACTTCCACTATTTTTTTTAATACCTGTCAACCCATCAACTGTCTTTTTCACCAGAGAGGAAAGAATGTATTATAAAACAGGAAACAACAAGGAAGGGAGTAACTCCCCTTTGACACCTAGTGCACATGCCAGCATTCACAATCTCTCTCAAGCTTATCCGGGATCGAAGAGCAGGAGGATAGGAAGGAAAAGAAATTAAATTCAAACCAGTGTGAAGAAATTGTCAAAGGTGTTGGTGTTGATGTTTCTCTACAAAGACACTCTATGATGCATGTCCTCCTTCGGTGTTTACTTTTTGACTCACCTACTATTTTTTTGTCTGGGAGACTATGGAATCATCTCTCTCTTTCTACTCCAAAAACGCCAGCATTTAGGAAAGTGTGCAAATGCTAAGCAGAGATTTATACAGGGCCAGCTTCCCGCCAGGGGAGCTAGAGCAAGCTGGGTTCACCACTACAGAACACATGGATCCGGTGCCAAGCTCTGTAGCAAAGCATTGTGCTATTTGGCATATTTCTCGACCATCTCAAATGGACCGGTTCCAAGCCGAAGCTCCAGCTGAGAGCTCTCGGTGAACAGAGGGAGCGAGAGAGTAGAGTGCATATCGCTGTGTGAGAACGGACAGCACTGCCAAGGAAGTGAGCCACCAAGGCCAGAATGACACACTTTGAACAGATGACACGGACCTGAGTGTTGGCCAACCGGGATCCACCAGTGGGACGAATGATCTCATACAGGAAGAGAGAACAGGACTGGGCTGTCCCTCTTTCAGTCCCCTGGAAATTTAGACGAGACAGAGTATGTGTGTGTGTACACACACACACACATATATATATATTTATATTATATATATATATGATCTCGTCTTGGGCAGTTGGAATAGCAGTGCAAAAACAAGCATTGAGGGGATTAGGATTTGTGTTTTAGAAGCGCAATAACTAAATGGCATGCAGAGCTTCATCCTCTTTTCATGATGAATCCATTATTAATCTTTCACAAAGTAGCTCTGTTGACTTTGGCCTAATGCGAAGGGTCAGCTCCAACTTGTTATTTTAGTCATTGCCCAATCTTGGTGTAATGGTGTAATTTGCTCAATCAAATGTTGCAAATATTTTGAAGTAAATGTATTAAACCAAGGTTGTTCTAGTTGACAATAGAGTGATCACCAATTGCTTTTTAATAAAAGCAGTATAAAGGTTGTTTTCTGATTAGTGTGTGTGACTATTCTTTCCTAGCCATAGTTTTATGTCTCCATGCTTCTGCAAATAACCAACACTTGTGACACCAGTAGTTAAGCTGTCAAACCAGAGAAACACTGTCACTAGCACACATCCTAATCTCAGACTATGGGGGACAATGTGTAAAATGGGTTTAACTCCTAAATAGTTAATGCAGTACTTTTGTTAAACCCCTTTTGCACGTTCAGACTCAAAATTACAAAAAATTGCACACATCACAAAACATATTTTGACTGATAAATCGGGCACACAGGGAACACGGATGCAGTAGTCTTAAATGTACTTCACTGTGCTACACTTGTGGTTTATAACTTATTTTAATAGGTGTGCTTGGTTTGGTTTCTATTCTGTGTGCAATCCAAACAGTTCCTGAGATCTGGAAACATTACAACATGACTTAATCATTTAGACAGTCCTGTTGGTTGGGAACAAAGCTACAGTTTAATCATATTATCTACCAATTTCTAGTGGTTAAACTTCAACTCCAAATATTGCAATAACTAATTACAGATTTCAAGAAGCTTCACCAAACTTGATAGATATCCCCCAGAGGAGTAGGAGGCAGAGCTCCTATTTAATTTCAGTTCTCTTGCCCAAATATGAATGGGACTTTTTGATCTTATAGGGAAAACTACGTTAAAAGTTTACATGTATGAGACAAATATCACTTCAGTATTGACTTTTATACCTACCAATTAGTGAACAAAATCAAAGTCATAGACGTTAAATAAATCTTGTTGCGCTCCAGAAGCAAATCTAGAAATTCTCATTCATTCACTGAATCAAACAGCATGTTAACTTCATTGTCAAGAAACATGATGATGTCTAAGACTAAGGGTAAATCCCTGCTCAGTACAGCGTTAGACCATTTGATGCTGATGCATCTGTTGATGTTATCTCACAGCTGAATGCAAACCTGTTGTGCTAATCTAATGAGCAAACCGCTGCTGGGCTGCCATTCATTGCACTGGCTCTCTCAATAGTGAACATAAGCTGGTGAGTCATTCTGAGTTCTTTGGGCTTCCATGTTTTTCCTGTGTTTGAAGAATACTGCCATTACATTGGCTGGTTGAATAATAGCATGCAGTCTTTTCTCTGAGCCACTTCCAGTGTGTGTCTATAAGCAAGCGAGTAAGAGAATTAAAACCAGATGCCATTGTTGCATTGACACATACCATGGGTATGTGTCAATGCAACAATGGCATGGTATTGTGCAATACAGCCAATGAATGACAAGAAATCTTATCACTTTCTTTCTGTACTTTACACATTACAACAACCTGTGAATTGTGATGGATGCGAGCTGAATGAGCCGCTACATCTCTGACCTTCTGGTTTTACTTGTTTCACGAGTATAGTGCGTTTAAGTTGGCAGCAATCTTGGAGTTGATCCCAAACATTGAACCTGTAACTTGTACTTAAAACACCTGTAATATGTGATGAAATATGTGATGATTTTAAAATACCTCATAAAAATGCTGTGATTGGTAAGGGTGTCCCAAGCCAGAAAGAAAGAAAAAACATCTTTTTCATCTTCGTACTTTAACTCCTAAAGTTGTTGATCCAAACAGCACTGCAATTAGTTATATGAAAAAGCTTTTATTTTTTTAGTATATATTCTTACTGACATTATGAAGAATTAAATTTGGAAAATGCTGCTTTTGTTGGTGTGCTTCTAAGGAATTAATTGGCCACATTTTCTGCACTCTGTTTGGTGACAGCTGATGTTACCTGCATGTTTATGTTTGGTTGTACAAACCCAATACCAAAAAGGTGGAAATGTATAAAATATAAATAACATAATGCAATGATTTGCAAATCTCATTAATTTATATTTTGTTCACAAACGAACATAAAAAAACAAATGAAATGTTGGAAGTGAGACATTTTACTATTTCATGAAAAATATGAGCTCAGCTTAAATTTGATGGCAGCAACATGTCTCAAAAAAAGTTGGGGTTAAAGGCAACAAATGGCTGGAAAAGTAAGTGGTTTAAAAAGAAACAGCTGGAGGAACATGTTGCAACTAATCAAGTTAACTGGCAACAGACCAGTAATGTGATTAGGTATACCTGAATTTCCCCTATGGGAATGACAACAACTCTCCCTCGCTCTCTCACCTTAGAGAGGCAGTCTCAGAAGTAAAGACAGGCAGAGGTTCAGTAATGTGTAACAAACCACATCCAAACCTTGCGGGGCAATTTAAGAATAATGTTTCTGAATGTAAAATTGCAAAGACCTTGAATATTTCATCATCTACAGTGCATAATATCATCAAAAGATTCTGGAGACATCTCTGTGTGCAAGGGACATGACCTTCCTTCAGCTTCCCCCAAGGGGTTACCACACTGGATTAATCCACATCAGTAATTCAAAATACTTTATTAATCCCTGGGCAGATGACTGTCCAGTGTGAGAGGGGCTTGTGCCCCCACCTGGAACTGAACCTGGGATGTTTTGCTTGTAAGATGAATATCTGAACCGCTGTGCTACACAGACGAGGGATGTGACCAAAAACCAATATAGGATGTTTGTATTCTTCGTCCCTCAAGTGGCACTGCATTGAAAACAGGCATGATTCTGTTTTAGAAATCACTGCATGGGTTCAGGAACACTTTCAGACATCATCGTCTGTCAACACAGTTCACTGTGCCATCCACAAATGCAGGTTAAAGCTTCATCATGCAAAGAAGAAACCATACATGAACATGGTCTAGAAACCCTGGCGTTTTCTCTGGACCAAAGCTAATTTAAAATGGACCAAGGCAAAGTGGAAAACTGTTCTGTGGTAGGACCAATCAAAATTTGAAATTCTTGTTGGAAATAATGGATGCCACATCCTCTGGACTAAAGAGGAAATGAACCATCTGGCTTGTTATCAGTGCTCAGTTCATCAGTCTGCATCTCTGATTGTATAGCAGCGCATTAGTGCCTAAAATACTGGCAACTTCTGCATTTGGAAAGGCAACATCAGTGCTGAAACCCATATACAGGTTTCAGAGCAAACTATGCTCCCTCTGGATGATGTCTTTTTCAGGGAAGGCCCTGCATATTTCAGCAAAACAATGCTAAACACATACTGCAGCTGTTACAACAGCATGGCTTCATAGTAGAAGAATCCGGGTGATTTTTTTTTTGAGTAATATGTTGGTTTATGGGATTTGCAAATCATTGCTTTGAGTTTTTGTTTATATTTTATGCAGCATTATAACTTTTTTGGAACTGGAGTTGTAAATGGACAAGATGGAGTGTCTTGAGAAATAACTTTTTATAAAACAATTTTATTTGAAATCCATAATGCATAATATCAAACAAAAGAAATCTTTTTGGATAGATTTTCTAAGAATGGTCCACTTGCATGAGTATTTCTTGTCTACTGCTGTTGCTTAACATGACACTTTACATTGTTTTTGGAGTCCTTGGTTGCCTCACAGCCTTTGTCACTGTTTTTACAAGGAATAGGAAGCACCAGACTGGTCTTGAAGCAGGTGACTGCACATCATCTCAAAATATGTGTCAAGGTCACATCTGCTCATGGGTGTACCCTGACTGTTGCCATCTGCCGTTATGAGTCAGCCGAGTGTGGCAATAAGCACTTGGTCATCACCTGAAATACTGTCTGTCAACACATGCAGACATACACAGATTTGCTCTTCATATAATAAGGGGGGAAAACTACGCTGAACATTTACTGTATTTGGCTTGCTGTGGGTCTGGGAGCCATAATTGAATTAGTTGCATCAGGCCTTTTCTCCAGCAAATACTTTCATCCATCTCTCTCAAAATGAATACATATTTTCATCGCTCTTTATTACAGATGAGAAGGTGTACTTCATTTTTGCTGATAGTGTTTCATTTTAGCAAGTGTGAAGTATGTGTAGGTGGCTGGATGCATATTTATTCCCTTTCCAGCCACAGTTTTTTTTTTCAATTACAGCTGTAAGCCTCATACAATAGAATGTCTGCGTGATGACACACTGCATCTATGCTTTGTGTATGTACTGAAGCAACTAATAAAGGGGCCAAGGAGCCTTGTTTATATAAAACTGTTCATGTGTTAGATTAATCTGATAAAATGTTAACTGAAGCCATGTCTTCATTGCATATTGACTATTTTTTAAAATTTAGTTCTGTGAAGTTGGCGTTCTTATATGTTTCATCAGAAATGAATGCATAAAATTGTGTATAAAGAAGAATTCAAAGAAAAAAGATGTCCTCCATTAGGAGATACATAGGATGAGCTTTTTACAGATGACTAGGTACACCTTTTAAGGGAAAATTGATGAAATAATGCCATGGCAAGGCGTCTGCCCACAATTCACCAGAATCGCTACTCCTTCCCATGGTATTAGTCAAAATATAATCAAATTTGCACACAATGATCACCTATTGGGTCTACACTTGAATTGTGCTCGACATCAAGGTCAAGCTCACATTTGTTTTTTACAGCCCTTTTTTTTTCATTTTTACAAGAATTGCTACTTCTAAAAGTATCAGTCTGAATTGCAATAAAGAGTGTTAGCGTGTGCCCCTGTGCCATCTATGCATAAATGTCATATTAGGTTTATTTATGGCATAAGGGTGGTCTTGAGAAGTAGTTCTCCAGGTAGCAAGCATTTTTTTGGACATTGGCTGCTTTTTCAGTCATTTTCAACTCTTATACCCGAACATTTTTCAGAGGATTTTTTCTTTCTTTGCGCAACCACTTAACATTAAATTATGAATCATTCAAGCATAAAATAGGTGTTTAACACAAATGATGGGCCAGTTTTGTGTCTATACATAACAGACAACTTAGCAAAAGATAAATGTTTTACTATATCTGTAAGCACTTTGTGACTAGCAGCCAGTTGTAAAAACTCATTTGTTTCCATTTCTTTAGTTGAATGTATGAAAACATAAAGTATTATTTTTGTATCAACAAGGAAGAGCTGTTAGCCAAAATCTTGGCCTATCTCAGCATGACGTGCAGTTGAGGGAACTGGACAAGTGGAGGATCGTTCAGATCATTAACAATATGTGTGGTGCAGGTCAGGAGAGAGTTACAACAGTGAGTGTCTACAGCCATCTGTAAAACATGGTGGAGGGTCTGTCATGGTTTGAGGCCACATTTCAGCCAGTGGTGTTGGGGATCTTGTCAAAAATGGTGGACTTAAGAACACAAAAGCACCATCAGGTTTTGATCCAACATGCAGGATCATCTGGAAAGCATCTGATGTGCAGCAACTTCATTTTTCACCTTTACAATGATCCCAAACACACTGCCAATGCAGTAAAAGCCTGCTTGGACATAAAACACACAATGGGACACCACTTGTCGTGAGGTGGCCTCCCCAGAGCCCAGACCTCAACACTGTTGAAGCAGTGCGGGATCATCTCAACTGAGTATGGACCAAAAGGCAGTCAACATTCAAAAAAGAGCTTTGGAATGTCCTTCAAGAATCCTGGAGAACTATTCCTGAGGGCTACTTAAAGAAATGACGAGAAAGCTTGCCTTAGAGAGTTCATGCTGTGTTGAAGTATAAAGTTGGTTATACCAAATATTGACTTTCAGTCTCATTAAAATTGAACAAACCTATGTTTTCCTTATGTGTGTATTTTCATTTATATTTGTGTATGTTTTAATGAAAGGTTGCACCTATTCCTCATTTTTGTAGCAAAATATAAAAAATGAGGGCTGGCTCAAGTTTTTTCACACAGTACTGTAAATACAATATACGTTTTGACCAACTTAATCATTGCATCGCAATTGAAAAGCGAGTATGAATCTGAGTATGATTCATATTGATCCAAAGTGATGCTTTGTGTCTTAATCTCTCACAGAGATTCAGAAGGCCGGAAGCTTTGCAAGAAAGTGAAGGTGGACCCTAGTTCCAAAAGTGGAGGAGCAGAATTGCTACATTACAAGTGAGTAACCAGAAACTCGGATGGCTGTCAGCCACTTCTCCACACCTTAGTGCTTTTTGAAAAGTTATCCCGTGCTTGCAACTTAAGAAGTACATTATTCACTGTTTACTTCTGATGTTGAGAGCTTTGTGCCTTGTGTACCTTTCAGAGATGGGACATTCCACACCGAGTACAGCAGGCCCGCTACTTTTAAGGTCAGCGCTCATGTGAAAGTCTGCATATGGAGCACAGTTGTCTGCTATGTAGTATTTACTAATTACTCTTCACATTCAGAGTTCAGAGTACTAATTATTTTACCGCTCATTAACAAATATTATCGTCCTCCATGGAGCCCTGTCTGCTGCATTCATTTGTTTTTTTCCCCATTTTGTTATTAAGGTAATGCGACTAATGAATTGAAAACTCAGTGGTATTTCCACTCAAAAAGGTCAGATAGAATGTTAGGATCCTTTCTGTTCTATTCAAACCAGTCGCTGGAAGAGGTCAAGCTAAGCAAGTTTTAAAGTAACAATCAGGAATCTTTTAAATCAGCAGCCTCTTTGGTTTCATTTAGTTCGATATTTATAAGATCACATGACTTCAATTTTTGATATCAACAGTGTATCAAATGACAGCTGGAAAATAGTGTCACGGTGTGAAAATGTGAATTATTTATAGCAACGAGCCTGCAGAATTTTTATTTGAATGTGCCATTCCCCTCAGCTTCACAGAGCCTTACGGTTAGTTTCAGCCCATTGTTTATCTGCCTGCTGTGCAACCTTGCACTTATGGCACAATCACACTCTCGCTTTCATTGCAATGTTATTTTTTGTCACGGCAGGCAGCTGTTCTCAGAGAAAAAGCTCTACAAACCCACTCTACCTGATCTTTTTGAACACCAAAGAGCAGATAGATGCATTTAGAGACTAGCTGGTGAACATAGTGAAGTGTTTAACAAATAAAGAACCATATGTTTACCTCAGGAGTTAGTATAGGGGCTAAAAACAGAGCTAAATGACAGGAAATTCATCAGATCATAAACAGGATTTCAGATGAATGATAATTTAAATAATCTGGGGAGGCATGGTGAGGCAATTGTAAGGCCTTTAACTGGGGCCTTTCTGTGTGGAGTTTGCATGCTCTCCCTATGTCTGCGTGGGTTCTCTCCAGGTACTTTGGCTTCCTCCCACAGTCCAAAGACATGCATGTTGGGTTAAATGGAGATTCCAAACTGGCCATAGGTGTGAATGTGAGTGATGAGTGCATGAACGAACAATTATCTGTCTTTATGTAATTAGTCCTGTCATAAGTGTTTCCATAGTGTAGTGGTTTACACATTCACCTGATATGTGACAGGTTCACAGCTGGAAGGAAACACAAGTCCAGCCTTGGGGATCACAAGTCACTGTATTCCTATTGCTGGTCCCAAGCCCAAATAAAATGAGAAGGATGTGTCAAGAAGGGCATCCAGCATAAAATATGTGCCAAGTCACAAATGCAAATTTATCTCCTTGGGGAAAAAATAAGGGACCAGCCGAAAGCACTCTATGTTTTAGTTCTGATGACCTGTCCAGGGTACACCCCGCCTCTTGCTCAGTGGCAGCTGAGATAAGCTCCAGCCGCCCTGTGATCCTCAGTAGGATACACGGTTAAGAAAATGGATGGATGGAAGTGTAATGTTGACAGTTTATCTCTGATGCTGCAAAACTTTACATCTATTTTCTAAACCACTGTTGCTGTCTTAGCTTTCATAGGGCAAGAGGTGGGGCACACCCTGGACACGGTTTTCCTGTCTACTGCAGGGCTGACACATACAGATAGACAACCAGTCACGCTCACATTTACACCTACAGCATGTCTGAACTGTGGGAGGAAGTCACAGTGTCCAGAGAGAATCCTCACAGGCACAGGGAGAACATGCAAACACAACACAGAAAGACCCTGGCCAGCCAGAAGATTCTAACCCAAGACCCTCTTGTGACAGTGCTAACCACCGCACTCCCAAAATTACTTTTGGCTATTTTTGCCATAATAATGCAGTTTTTGTAGTATCATGTAAATTTAAATTAATATTGCCAAATTAGCAACACAGTGTATATGTAATAACAACAAACTGCAGTAAGCCACACCCCCACAATTTTAAAGTTTTGATATGTAATTTAAAAAAACTTTAATGATGCTCTTTATAGGTCTGCATGCTAGCTTCTTTATTGCCTCCACATATGTTAAAGAGGTCACAGCTCCATTTGTTAAGCCCTGATCCCCTGTGTACAAAAATGATTACGAAATCTATAGAAATTCGATTTGTAATGACGCCCAAACGTGCCCTGAGTACTTCGTGATTGACTTTGAAGACTTCCTAAACACTTTATTGTTGCTGAAGTCGGGGGGGACAATTCTGAAATTTTCAGATCTTTCACGATGGGTTGAGAGTTCATAAACCTTCATGACATGTTCCAGCGGTGTTGTAGACTGTAGTAATTGCTTCGTAAGTGTTGTAAATGCATCTCAATCTTTCGTAACCGCATCAGGCTGGTTCGACATCGAAGTGTCACGATTGGTTATGAAGCAGTTGTGGGGCAAGTCCCAAACCTCACCTTGTTAATTTCATCAATACTTCGTAGCATGTCACATGAATTCGTAACATTTTATTTCTGTTTGCGAAACAATTCCTCACATTGTGATCTTTATTGTAACCGCTCCATAATGGTTCGTAAGGAAAACCGTGCTCCAGAGGACACTGCAATAAATCGCTACAAACTACTACTAATAGTACTACTACTGCTTTCCTGTCACATTAAATCATAATTACATTTGCATAAGTGGGAACTCATTGTAATTCTGTGATTCTCTAACACACATATTATAACAAAAAATAAAAACCTTAATTTTGTGAGCTGTTATTCAGCTGAAGGTTAAATAGTTAGGGTTTTCTCACAGATATCTAGTCTGAAATGTTATGTAAGAAAGAAAGAAATGGTGCAATATTTTATCTTATAGTTTGAACCTACCTGTAATTAGTCATAGCTCACTAAATTTGCAGGCTACAATTATATAAGCTGGAAATATTGATGGTCGAATAAAACCTTACTGCCATTCAATACAAGACACTAGCAATGTATAGATTATTAAAATCTCTCTCTTTAAAGTTAGACCAAAAAAAAAAAAAATGACCCATTCAGCCCTGTTCACAATTCTCTGGAATATAGAAAGGTTTCTCTAATAATTTCACCAAGTTTCTATAAGAGTAACTCATCATCGGCAAATTCAGCAGTTGTCAGTCTTTTGAATTTACAGTCACGGTTTTATTATTTTGTTTGCCATTCTTTGTATTCTTTCTCTGACAGATTAAAAGGCATCTAAAACAATAAAACACAAAACCATCCCAGTTTAAACCATTACAAAGTAGTTCTGATAATAAAGTCAACATCATTAAATGTTCCGCCCGTGTCCACATGTCATTGTTATGGCACTGCTGAAAGAAATATTTCCTGCTGTTGCCTCCGCTGACATATGGTTCATAATATTTACAGAAAGCTTTACCAAGCCCATTACTAGACACTTAGAGGTACTGAAATAGCTCTGACACCTCCTGGGTGCATGAACACGTTAATCTATATGAGCTTCCATCTGGCACAGCCTACAGCATTGCCTCATCTAAATTTAGGAGCGACTTCGGCAACGTAAATAATCACCAGTCACTCTTTTTCTCCCCCACTGGATAATTTTGTGCCAGTGACAAGTTGTTGCGTGATGTCAGTGTTTCCTTTGTTTTGACAGGCTGTCACAGATTTGTCATTGTGACTTTGCTATGTTTTTGTTATTTATTTGTTTATTTTCTGTTCGTTCAGTCGATGGTAGCATTTTTAAAAGACCCATCAGGGCCGCCACTGTGGGAGGAGAACCCTGAGGCTAAAGATGTCGTCCACATAGAGACAGAAAAAGTAAGTAGCCACCTAAATAGTATTTTGAGCTTTGCATTACTTTAATACTAATTTACCTTAATTTAAGGCATCCAGAACATTAATGGTCACATACACTTAGTGTGATTTACAGATGCAGGGTCCATCTCTCCTCTGTTTTATTGGCGAGGATTTGCTCCTGATACTGATACTGCAGCATCTCCACCTCACCAGCACAAAGTCACACATAAAAAGCAACATATCAGGGCTTTATCATCAAAGAGCTGCTCAGCATAGTTCACGGGGTCACTTATTCAGCTCTGCCTTTACAGCCTAAAAGCCTACAGATAGCTCTCATCCAGCCAAGTCAGATGGTGCTAGTATCAAAAACTGCCAGCACATTCACCAACAGCCTGTCAACCTAGCACATTCTTAGATAACCATATACAGAATTTTGAAAGACCTTTAAAGGGAACTTATTATACCTATTCTCCAACTCTTTATTATTGTAGTTTTGTATGATTCACAGTTAAAATAATCTTTATTTATCTTACACTAGGCCTTGTTGCAGCCCTCAGTTCATCCTGTCTCAAACAAGTTATTTTAGCACCTTTTGCTTTAGGGCAGTCTTGCCTTTAAGCTATATTTTTTCTGATTTACTGTCCCTCACAAAACAGATTTAAATAGCATGTGGGTGGAGCTCCAGCCACCTGCTATTTAAACCTGCTGTGTCCCTGAGTTGACCATATTGACAATGTAGAAAGATTATAAAGAGCTGTCTAAAACAGAGTTGAGAGCAGCCTGAGTTTAGTTTTTGGCTTAAGCATTACTTATAAATATGCTGACCTTGCAATTATTTGAAACTTTGAAAGCATCCACCATTTTAAAAATATATATGATGAAAATGAAGGAACGCATAATAAGTCTCCTTTAATTTAATGAACATCAGACCTGGTTATCATGGCTTCTTGCCTAGAGGCTTGTTAAATGTGTTAACAAAAGATTGTGCTGAGTGCGTAATTTTTTTTTCTTTCCCTTTTATTTTTTGGGGGGGGGGTGAAGTAGCTCAGCTTATAAAAGTGATGATGACAGAGAGAAACTAGTACACGGGGCCGATGTGCCTGCCGTCCACAGACGAAAGTCCTCCTTTTCTTTGCTGATGTGATTAATCTGACAAATAACTTGCACACAGTTGAATATACAGCTGATAAAGCAAAGATGACACTGTGATTTATTTTTGAAACCTGTGTATCCTAAATAAAGAGAAAATTTGGGAACTCTAACCTAGAGAAGGCTGTTGGAGGAATCAAGCTGCTGTGTTACTATTGATGCACAAATCGTACTTATGTTTCGCTTAAAAGTTTCCTAATCCTCATCTTGTCTCCTTAACTCTTGAAGGACTTCAGGAAGCTGCTGAAGAAAGAGGAGAGGCCAGTCCTTATGATGTTCTATGCTCCATGTGAGTTTTAATCATTGCATTGTTATTGCGGTGTTAGCAGCGCACATTAACTGGGATAAGTGGTGCTCTTTTTGCTGCTTGAACATAGTGTGATCGGAAAACAGTACTCCCAGAAAAATTGAGTAGCTGTTATTATCCTCAAGTATTGAATTATCTTACTTTATAAGGTGTCTTATTCGAGGAGTGATAATGGAGCTTGGGGAATAAGTCAGTTTACTTACTTGGTAATACTAGACTGTGTCTTAACCAGAACCACAACATTATATACATTTATTGGACCTGGCACAACATGACGTGAGACACTGTGTCACCAAACAAATACATTCTTCAGTGGTTAACTCCTTGATTAAACGCTATATGGACAAAAGTATTGGTTCACACCTCTTAATCATTGAATTTAGGTATTTCATTTAGTCCTATTGGCACCAGTGTATAAAATCAAGCACCTAGTCATTCAGTCTGCCTTTACAGAAATTGTGAAAGAATGGGTCGTTGTAAAGAGCTCGCTGAATTTGAGCATGGTGCTATAATAGGATGGCACTCATCTAGCGTAAAACCTCTACCAAATTACCAGTGCAGATTAATCCACTGTGTGAACCCCTTGGTGGAGAATACAAGGGAGCAGTCGAAAGGTACACACAATATAATGCCACTGTTGCCATTTGGTGAAACTTTTTTCCATCCTAGAGATCATAAAAGGAACTGTCAATGGTATTATTGCAAAGTGGACATGTTTAGGAACAGCAACAACTCAGCCATGAAATGGCAGACCACATAAAATCACAGAGCAGGATCACTGAGTGCTGAGGCATGTAGAGCCTAAAAGTTCCTAACATTCTTCAATTTCAGTACCTGCAGAACTCCAAATCTCCTCTGGCATTAACATCAGCACAAAAACTGTGCGTTGAGAGCTTCATGCATGGGTTTCCAAAACTGAGCAGCTGAATGCAAGACTTACATCAGCAAGCACATGCCGAGCGCTGGATGGAGTAGTTTAATAAAGCACACTGCCAGTGGACTCTGGAGCAGTAGTAACATATTCAGTGGAGTGACAAATCTCCCTTTATCTGTCAGTCTGATGGATGAGTCTGGGTTTTGCAAATGCCAGGAGAACATTTTCTGTCTGGCTGCATTGTGCCAACTACAAAGTTTGGTGGAGGAGGGAGAGGGTTGTTTTTCGGGGGTTGGCCTGGGTCTCTTAGTTTCAACAAAGTAAAATCTTAGTGCTTCAGCTTACCAAGACATTTTGGACAATTCTATGCTTCCAACTTCGTGGGAACAGTTTGGGGAAGGCCCTTTTCTGTTCCAGCATGACTGTGCCCTGGTGCACAAAGCAAGGTCCATAAAAGCATGTTTGCATGGGTTTGTTGTGGGAGAATTTGACGGTCCCACACAGAGCCCTGACCTCAACCCCATCAAACACTTTTGGGATGAACTAGAATGGAGATTGCGAGCCAGGTTGTCTCATCCAACTCTCACCTTACAAATGCTCATCTGGATGAATGAGGACACATAATCTTTTATAAAGCTGTTACACCTGCAAAGGGAGCCTATGCAATTAGAATGGGATGTCATAAAAGCTCCTGTAGCTGTAATGCGTAGGTGGCCCAATACTTTTTTCTATATAGTGTAAACAAATTGGATATACAAGGTGTGAAATAAAAGGAACATTTTTTAAACTCTCTTATTCCCAAACCTGACATTGACTTCTTTAAATTGCTTGTTTGTTCATTGACTTGTCCAAAGTTTTTCAGTTTCTAAGAATGTAAAGTAGAGAAAAGGCAACAGATTATCACTACGGTTGTTTGTTTAAGCAAACAATTAAGTCCCAGCATCTGGTTAAAGAACAGAAGTGTCTTTATTCAGTGAGCAGTTAATTGTCTCGTATTGTTGCTCAATAGAAGATACTTTACATGGATTTTTTTTCATATGCTCTGTTTTTTCTGAACAGCATATCTTTCACAGCAGAGAGCATACTGGAACTGCTGTTTATCAAAACAAAATCTTCTTGGCAGATGATGGGAAATCTTTTGACAGCCGTATAGATTATCATATAGTTGTCAGAGTTGTGTTCCTACTGAGTTCTCTGTAATAATCTCTGCTTCTCGGTTTTTGTATTTTGGTTGCAGGGTGCGGCGTGTGTAAGAGAATGCAGCCCATTTTTCAGCAAGCAGCCACGGACACAAAGGGGAAATATGTAAGTGTGCTAAATCTGCCCTTTGTTCACTCAGTCCACTGTCTTGTTGCATCAGCTGTCTCTGATCTGCAGCCAATCTTCTTTGATGTTTGCGGATTAAATGAGAGGTGTCAGCAGTGAATGTCACGATGGTTGGCACAGAAACTTGTAGATTTACAGATGGACTAAATAAGATATTTCCTTGGTTTTAGACTCTTACAGGTACAATGCCTGATCAACTTTTGCTCTGTAGGTTTTGATTTAGTACCATAATAACCCAGCTGGCCTTTAAAGAAGTCCTGATTGTCTCCCCACTGGACATAATTTATTTTTAAACTTTGTTTTCTTCACACAGCAATTTGTTTATTGTTTTAAAGTATCGTACAGGAATATATTGTAGCTGCTGAGTGTGTTAAATGTGTTTCTTATATGGGTTTCAGCTGGCACTTGCAGCCACAGCTGAAGGCAGAAGTCCTTCCAGCTGGAGTACAACATGTTTAAAGATTAAACATCACTTTAACCTGATCAGCCTTTCTTGTCCTAACTTATCTTTTTCCTCTTGTGTTCATCATGGGGTTGGATAGTGTCAAGGTCTTGTTTTTCCACAGCAGTGGGGCGACAAAGACACTCAAAGGCAAATACAGGCCTCTGTCATTTGCATGTGTGTGTGTGTGTGTGTGTTCGTGTGTGTGTGTGTGTGTGTGTGTGTGTGTGTGTGTGTGTGTGTGTGTGTGTGTGTGTGTGTGTGTATGTGTGTGTAAATCCATATAAGGCATATACAGTCACACACCTAGATATACAGAAATGAGTGAAAATGAGTGTGACTATGGAACGAAAATATATAAATAATATAATAATAATAATAATACATTTTATTTAAGGGTGCCACTCAAGGTCACCGTACAAATAGACCAGTTAAAACAGTAAAAACATTAAAGATAAATACACTAAAAACAAGAGATAAACATACACATTCATGGACAACAAGTTCAGTATAAACTGTAACATTTGAACAGGTTTTCTTCCTACAGAGAATAGGAAAGCCTAAACAGACGAGTTTTTAGTCTGGATTTGAAGTGTTGTAAAGAACTGATATTGTGGAGGTCTGGTGGAAGTGAATTCCATAAGTGGGGGGCAGAGTGGCTAAACGCTCTCCCACCCATGGTAGTGAGGCGAACAGAAGGAATAGTCAGGTGCAGAGAAGAAGATCTGAAGGTGCGAGAAGGTATGGCGATGTGGAAGAGGTCAGAGAGATATGGAGGAGCGAGGTTGTAAATGGCCTTAAAGGTGAGAATTAATATTTTATATTGTATTCGGTAAATAATTGGCAGCCAGTGAAGATATTGAAGAATGGGAGTGATGTAACAGGTGGATGGAGATCTTGTGATGATGCGCGCTGC
>VUQH01054303.1:0-26106 GCA_015106775.1 Etroplus canarensis | reverse complement strand
AAAAAAAAAAAAAAAAAACACATAAAAAAAAAAAAAAAAAAAAATAAAAAAAAAAAAAAAAAAAAAAAAAATAAATATATATATATATATATATATATATATATATATATATATATATATATATATGAAAAACAGACTGTATGGTTTGTCCAAATTTTTAATTGTTTATGTGTACGTGGCTCACATATAAAAAGATATAAAAGACATCACAAATACAATTAGGTCTCAAAGTAGGTCTATACATCAGTTTTTTTCCTGGCTCAAAATAGGTATTTGGGAGTGATTAACAACATAACAACAACACATAAACAGCATGTGTGTCTGTTTTTAGTGTAATATTTATTTATGGGTGTACATATAGTTTACACATTCACCTTACAAGTGAAAGGTCCTTGGTTCAATTCCAGGTGGGGACACGAGCCCCTCTCACCATGGAGGGTTGTGTCAGGAAGGGTATCCAGTGTAAAACCTCTGCCAAATTACCAATGCGAATTAATCGTATCTTTCCTTATCTTTTTATGTATGTACATTTAAGCACAACTGGGCTATATGTAGTTTTGACAGAGTTTGTGTTATCTGAATTTACAGAAGTCTAATCATTTTCCTGTTATTATTTGTTATTTGGTCAATAAAAATATATTTTGAGCTCAAATTAATTGGGAGTTTAAAGCCAAATCCTCTTTGGGGGCGGCGCCAAAGTTTTTATAGGCAGAAAAAGGCCTGTACATGCCAACTTTTCTCCACTTCATATTTGTTCCATTTTGTTAATCAAAACTAATATAAGCTATTTTCATGATGTTTGTGCTATAATTTCATAAATTCAACACAAAACTATTACTGTATAGAAAATACAAAGTTAAAGTACCATATAATCGTAAATAGCCACTGCAAAGAGGTCACATTTTTTTTAAAAAATATTATTTACATCTATAGTAATTTTGAGGGACTAATTTATACTTAATGGGCTTTGTCACCTTCAGTTTCAAGCTCAAATATGCTTGCAGTTACAGAGATTTTTTTGCTCAAAATTACTCAAAAATGACTCTTTTGACAGTAAAGGTTGTTGACTTCTGGTTTAGACCAATCACTGTTTAGACCAGGGGCAATTCTAGGATCAGACTCCTGAAGTTTACAGATGACACCACAGTTATCACCCTCATCTGAGACAGTGACGAGTCTGCAATCAGACAGGAGGCAGAATAGCTGGTCCTCTGGTGTGGCCAAAAGAACCCGGAGCTGAACGTACTCAATACTGTGACAGTGAGAGTGCACAGTGACTTCAGGAGGAGCCCCAGCACCACCGCCTCCCATCACTGTTCTCAATAATAGTCTGTCCACGGTGGAAACATTCAGGTTTCTGAGAACCACCGTCTCCCCAGAACTGAAATGGTCAGTGGTACTTCCTGGGGCAGCCAACAAACTACCCCAAGAGCTGCTGGTCCAGTTCTACTCAGCAATAATCCAGTCTGTTCTACATACTTCCATCATCGTCTGGTTCAGTTCATCAACCAAACAGGACAGGAACAGACTGCAACAGACGGGTCTGCAAAGAGGATCATTGGTACTAACTTTCCTCTCTCCAGGCACTGATGAAAAAGACAGGAGGTGGAGCTGGAGGTGGCAGAATTGAAAACGAACACAGTGACGCACATTTTTTTCCCCATATCTTCTTGGCTACAAATTGATCTTTAACTTTGAACCAATTACTTCGGAAAATTCTGGCCATCACTGAGTCTTTGCCTCAGGTTTCATAAAGGGTCAAGCCTAAAACAAGAGTATTATATTGAAATTTGATTATTCATTCTGAAATATTTTCAGCCACTGTAACAGACCATCCAAGTAATTAGGTTGCCTTGAAAGGAACACTGATGTACACCTAACTGCAGTGATTAAAGCAGAGAATAAGTTTGCAAATAGAATATTCTTTTATTACTTTTACTCAAAGTAATACATTTAGTATTGATGTTTTATTAACGTATTAATGACAAGGTATTGTATGCACAACACTCTGATTGGGGCTGAATCGCCCCTGCTTTCATCTCTCCGTATTTTTCATCAGACATATGTGATAAGCAATAAGGATGGATACACCAATAAAATTGTCTGTAATGTGTTTTTGTGCTCTCCATCTAGGTTCAAATTTGTTTGATGTCAGGAAGGTGTGCAGTAAAGCACCTTCGGCTGTGCACTTGTATTTCCCCAAGTTGTCACCAAAGTGGATGAATCCGCGTAGGTAGTTTGGCATAGTTTTTATGACGGATGCCCTCGTCAGAAAGTGATGAAATAATCAATAACTCTGCGTTAAACCCAAAGTAACAAGCCTGTTTTGAAAAGGCAAAGACCTCAAAGAAGAGATATTTGTGTCAAAATATAGGGATTAAAAGTAAAAAGTTGTCAGGAAAATAAATACTTCAGTGAAGTTCAGATACCTGAAAACTTTACTGAAAAGTTCAGATACCTGAAAACTTTACTGAAGTACAGTAACAACGTACTGTAGCTGTACCTCATTATTATATTATATATTACTCTGAAGATATGAAGTTTATTAATCCAGAGGTAAGATCTTCAGCATTAAATCTTTTAAATGTCAGTTGTCCTTAATTTAAATGCCTGTCACTCCAGCCCCACAAAAACCTTTAACGTGAATAAACCTTTTCAAAGTGCAATTTACCAGAGTTTTACTGTAATTCTACAGAGATGCAAAACATATATCAGAATACAATTTGTGAACATGTATAACAGTAAAACACACACCGAAAATAAACTGCTACAACTAATTGTGTCCACTAATGAGTTGGTCAATCCTGTCATAACATTTGCGAGCAAGAAAAATAACAACTGATTCCTGTTGACAGCTTGAACGAGGCACAGTCTTTCTGTTTCACTTGTCTTTTTGTCATTGTCTGAGTGCTTTTTGTACAAATTCCATGACGAGGGTAAAAAGTGACAGCCCGATGCTCTTTTAGAAAACAGCAAAACCATATCAGCTATACCAAGGCAGGACAGGAAAAACAAAGACTGAGCAACACTCCAGAGACAGAAAGGAAAATTGGCCAAGCGGCGAGACACGGGCTCCACGAGGGTCTGACAGATGCACAAAGCAGCATACAGAGCAAAACTTCCCAACAAGAGGTTCAAAAGTGCTTTAAGCCACTCCCTGACGTTGGATCTTGGCTGCATCACACAGAATCCAATCTGAACTCCTATCAGGTAAATGGCTACGTAGCCCACTACTGAGAATAGGCCCTCCTTGTTAGCATGCAGAAAGTCCTTTTCTCTGTCATTATTGTGGATGATAAAAGCCTTCAGCTCTGTGGTCTCCAGAGTAAACTGATAAAATCCACTGATCAGAAGAGCAAAGACCCACAGCAGACTGGCTGGTAAAAAAACCAAAAGCATAGAGGCCACAACTCTGACAATGGCTAGTGTGAAGAAAAAATTCCAGTGGACACCATATTCTGTCACATGCTCATGGTAGCCTGTCATTTTAACACTCACTAGTCTTCCCATGCCAAGAGCAAGCAGAGGCCAGACAGACAGGAGCTGCTTTGCGATGTGACTCATCTTGGATCCTGAGATGTTCTTCCTTCGTGCTTCAGGACAAACAAGGGCATTTGCAAAGATGAATGCTCCAACTCCAAAGTCCATAACCCCTGTCCCATAGGTTTCTGTTTTAGCATATCGCCGTGGGAAGACGCTGAAGTCTACTGCCAGAATGCTGATGGCTGTTTTCACATTTACAAATACTCTAAAGAGAGTCACAAAGGGAACCTGGTTGAATTCAATGTGACTCTGCAGGAAGGTGCCCAGAGTGTTCTGTGGGTGCTGCAAAGAAAGATGGCTGCTGCTCCGGTAAATGTAGCAAAGCATGCCAGCCAAAACAAAGGTTAGGCTTGCGACGACCTGGTGAAGAACACTGCTGAAAATGGTGCATGACAGAACAAGGGGCACAATAAGGGCACAGAGGTCTAGAAGCAGGTGAGAAATCAGAGGATGTGGCAATGGCAGGCTCCCTTTGGCTTGATAGTAGAGTATCAAAAAGAGACCTCTGTAGACAACACATACTGGAGTTAGGAAGGTGCCCAGAGCCACCTCCTCCAGACTGGTCCCATTGAGATTACTGATAAATGCCTCCTTAAGTTCCCTCTGAGCCATGGCCTGCACACATCACAAATAGAAATCACTGTTTAGTGCTTAGAAGAACATGTCCATAAATACACATAAATATGCAACACAGACACTGAAATATCCAAGTAACAGGTGTTAATTTTACTGGGACAAGGGTAGACTTTCTGAGCTGGAGCTGTGTGCCGAAGGTGTCACATACAGTACTGTGCAAAAGTCTTAAGACACCCATCATTCCTTCATATTCTGCTAGAAAAAAGGAAAACGATGTGCAACAACTTATTAAAACATGTGGAAACATACATGGAAATACAGTACCTAAGGCAAAAACAAAGTTTGTATAATTCTTATGAGCTTGAAAGTTAATATTTGGTATGACCACCTTTATTTTTCAGCACTGTCTGAACTCTCTTAGGCAAATTTCTATAAACTGTCTTCAGAAATAGTTCTCCAGGTTTTTCTCCCCATTTTCCTTTCTTAAGAATGGCTTTTGACGGTTACTCTACCTTTAAGAACTATTTTGGCAAGCCTTCTGTGAACAACAGATGGATCAGCTAAAGGGCCAGGTGCATCTCTTGGGCGCTGTTTTAGGTCATTGCTATATTCTTTTCCTATTTCTTAAGGACACGGCTTTCAGATAGTATTCCTCTGCTGTAGATAGCTTTTGGACTTCGCTTCTTTTGTCCTCCACTTGTCCAGTTTCCTCACTATTTTAAAGATACACTGCACAGCATGAGGAGATATGCCAAGTTTTCAGCTAATAGTTTTTTGGGAAGATTTTGCACCTGTCAACCTCTTATCTCTGGCAATTTTCAGATTCAACTAAAGGAATACGTGCAAATATTTTTTTTTGTGACAAGCTGCTTGTAACAAAGTGTCTAAAGAGACAATTCAAATCTGGTTCTTTGCAAAGTTTTTCTAAGTTTGTTATGTGTAGACACAACACTGGTTCATCCCTTGTGTTAAGTGCATTTTTTTATAATTGAATGATTTATAGGTAACTGAGTGTCCCTGTAGTGTAGCGATTTACACATTCGCCTGACAAGCAAAAGGTCCCTGTTTCAATTCCGGGTGGGCGCACACGCCCCTCTCACCATGGAGGGCTGTGTCAGGAGGGGCATCCGGCGTAAAGCCTCTGCCAAATTACCAATGGCGACCCCTTGGGGAGAATACAAGGTACATTTATTTTTAAGTCCTCTGAAAGTGGCCAGGTACGAGGACCGGACTAATAATGAATTTAAAAAGAGCACATGTCCAAAGAAAAACTTTGAAAGACTTTCAGAAAGCCTGGAGAACTGTTATTCAAGGTAAAAATTAAAATGACAAGAAAGCCTGGCTGCTTGGAAGCAAAATATAAAGAAATGAAGGGTGACTCAAGACTTTTGCACAGTACTGTATTCACCTAAGTTTTCAGTTAAAGCGGTCTCTGTGTTTGAAGACAGTGCCTTAACAAAGCACAATAATAAAGATAGACCGTCTGGCTGGATTTGAATTTCCCTTCACACTCCGTATTTGATCAGCACTCACCCACTGCAAGAGGCCTCGATTCATTTCTCTCACCCGCTATACGTCGTTTATTTGTACCCAAGCTAGTTCTGAGCCTAGTTATAAGTACTTACCAAAGGTCTGTCTGTTAAGCGCTGGAAATGCAGGTTTACAAAAATACCAGTTTTACCAGCATTTCAAGTCTGGAGACTAACCTGACCATGATGTTTACAGCACTAACAGCTCCTTTGCCTACTTCCGTATTGGTCTCGTGATGCATTCAGGATTGCTCGAATTTCTCGCAACTTCCAACATAGCACCTAAGACATTTTTTGCATGCACGCACACACACGCACACACACACACACACACACACACACACACACACACACCGTTGACTGCTCCCTTGAATTTTTCCACAGCGGATTAATCCGCATGGGTAATTTGTCAGAGGTTTACGCCGGATGCCCTTCCTCATGCAACCCTCTATTGTAAGAGGTGCTTGTGTCCCCACCACAATAGAACAACAGCAAACAATATGCCATTGATTATTGTGTATTTTTGACAGTGCCAACACACACACACACACACAAAAAGGGGCTGAGGAAGTTTATTTAAACAACATTGCTTTATTAAACAAAGAAACTTCATTTTTGTTTTTCAAAACAAAACGTGATCTTTTTCATAAGTAAGAAAAATTAGCTGGTAAGGTAAAGCCACAAGTTAAGCCTTGGAGTCGTTTTAGATTCTGAATTGAGTTTTAAACCCTACATTGATTATTTTTACCAAGACAGCCTTTTATCCACCTTAGAAATATTGCTAGAACAAGACTCTACCTGACTTCTCATGACTCTGAAAAATTTATTCTTGCTTTTATTTCCAGCAGACTATTGCAGTGCGCCCCTGTAGTGTAGCAGTTTACACGTTTGCCTCACAAGCAAAAGGTCCTTGATTCAGTTCCAGGTGGGGAAACAAGTCACTCTCACCATGCAGGGTTGCATCAGGAAGGGCATCCGGCGTAAAACCTCTGCCAAATTACCAATTGATCTGCTGTGGCAACCCCTTGGGGAGAACACAAGGGAGCAGCCAAAGGTGCATTTTAGACTAGATTATTATAATACTCATTTTACTGGCCTTCCAGAAAAGGGCATCAGTAAACTGTGGTTTGTTCAGAACTCTGTGCAAGGTTATTAATGAGAATGAACCACAGATCGTACATCACTCCAGTTTTAACAGACCTACACTGGTTTTCACTATCCAACAGAACTCATATCAAAATCTTGAATGGTCTTAGACCATCCTACATTTCTGATAGTTATGTATTTTCAAATTAGTTAATTTTTACTTCATTTTGAGTTTTTGCTTTGAAATGGGTTTAGTTTCAGTAAGTTCCTGAAGTGGGTTTCCTCATTTAAGTTTACTTTATTGTTTGAAAAAAATTAGTTTTAGTTTAGTGTTTATTAGTTTTAGTGTTAGTGTTAGTTTTCTAAATTATTTTAACATGGATGGCATTTGTCAAGGGGAATTTAAGATGTTCAGATTAGAAATTTTACAGTATTTCATGAAGGCAGTAGATGTTCAGTCATGCAGATATCCTGAGTCTCCATAAACAGATATCAAAGCCTCATTGAAAGGTGGTCTCAGCAAATTTGACCAAAATGACAAAGACTAAAACTAAGGACATTTCCTGTATATTTTTATTTTAGTCAGTTTTGTGAACATGCAATATTATTTAAGTGAATTTGAATTTTCATCGGAGTTCTAGTTTTTAATTTTTATTTCAGTTAACTAAAATGTTTTTCTCGCCTAGTTTTAGGTTTTAGGGTTGTTTTAGTTAACTATAATAACCTTGCTTTACACCCCATTTCAAACTTTCAGATGCTCAACTGCCAAGCTGTTAGATATTTGATACTGTTCACAGTGGAAACATAGGGGATGCTTCCTTTGCTGTTTATGCCACTAAACTATGGAACAGCCTACCTCAAAACATTAGGGAAGGAAATTCCACTGAAATTTTCAATGAACTTTTAAAAACAGACTTCTTTAACCTGGCTTTTAACTCGTTTTTATATTTCTCTGTTGTTTTCTCTTGATTTACTTTTTATATAGATCATTTATATGTGTATGTGTGTGTTGGGGCTATGGGTGTGTATGTTGTTGTTCGTTTTTTTGCAAGTCTGTTTTGATTGATATGTTGTTTTTTGTAATAATTTTGGTATTTATGCCTGTGAAGCCCTTTGAGGCTTTTCATGTGATACTGGGCTATACAAAAAAAAAGCACTGTATTCCTACAGTCCAGAGTTATTATAGTTGTATTTTCTAGTTAGTTTTTATTTTATTTCATTTTGAGTTTTTGTTTTGAATACAGTTTAGTTTCAGTTAGTTTCCAGAGTGGGTTTGCTCGTTTTATTTTAGTTTTTATTGTTTGAAAATGTTTAGTTTTAGTTGAGTTTTTATTCGTTTCAGTGTTAGTTTTAAGAATAACAATAAGAAAAAGAATAAGAATAAGAATAAGAAAAACCTTTATTTGTCCCACAATGGGGAAATTGCGTTGTTGCAACAGCAAAGTGTGAGTGCAAAGTAAATATATACGGACAGTATATGGACAGTAAATGAACAATAGGTATTTGTTAAAAATAAATAAATAAATAAATAAATAAATAATTGATTATCATAATATGGATGGTATTTGTCAGGGGAAGATTTAAGGTGTTCAGGTCCGAAATTACAATACAAACACAACACTTTGTGAAGGCAGATGAGTCACAATCATGTAGACATCCTGAGTCTCAGTAAAGAAAAGCATCAAAGCCTCATCAGACAGACTGACTCATCAAATGTAATCCAACTGACAAAGACTAGAACTAAGGACATTTCCTGTATATTTCATTTTATTTTAGTTAGTTTGCTAAGCCCACAATGTCGTTTTAGTTAGTTTTGATTTTTCCCAAAAGTCTAGTTTTTATTTAAAATTATTTTTCTCTTTTAGTTTTAATTAACTCTAATAGCCCTGCTGCAGTCGCTGGCTAGAGCGGAGGTGCAGCTGGGTCCTTGAAGCAGCAGGAAGAGGGCGGGAATAACTGTTAGGAGTTTGGGAGCGGACGCAGGGAGCTCAGCAGTCTGACGGACTAGCCGCGGTCAGGGCAGTCGTACTGAAGGGAATTCCTTACAGTAATGAAAACGTTGAGTTGTTGGTCTGCGGAGTAGACTAAAAGTCCGCCTTAATAAGTAAATATATACGTTTCTCCTCAAAGAAGCGTTTCAGTTTACTTCCATGAGAGATACGAGGGTAACGGTCAAATCAATGACTTCTACAGGCGAACGACGTAACGTCACAGACCCGTACAGAAATGGAGGAGCGGCGGTAAGTTGCGACATGAGGATGACCTGCTCAGTTTTTCTACCGGTGGTTCAGAGACTACTTTTTTTTTCTTTTTTTTTGGTTGATTAAAAGTAAAATGAGACGTTAAGCTTGAACGGAAAACGTTTAGGACCGCGTCCTCAGCTTTGATTGGTTGCTTGATATTTGGACGCTCTGTACTGAGGGTGAACAGATGTCCCTCTTTTAGGTGGGACTGCACAGCATTTTTTATCCCTTTCCTCCTGTCCCACGTTTGGAGACAGTGTCCCACAATGACTGGCTTGTCAGGGCATGCACTTTTTCTAAAGTGTAGCTTTTACCTTATGAAAAAAGCAGAGATTTTTTTGTTATATTCGAGGGAAGGTTAGCCTGTCTACTACTATACCCACCAGGTAAAAATTACACGATATGGACAAAAGTATTGGGTCACCTCCTTTTATAAAATCCTCTTCTAAACCCATATTAATTAATATGGAGTTATCCCCCAGCTTCCACTCTTCTGAGAAGGGTTACAACAAGAATTTGGAGTGTATTTGGAAATTTTTGCCCATTCAGCCAGAAGAGCATTAGTGAGGTCAGACACTGATGCTGGATAAGAGGGCCTGCCTTGCAATCAGCATTCTAGTTCATCCCAAAGGTGTTGGATGATGAGGGCTTGGTGTGGGCCAGTCAAGTTCTTCCACATCATACTCATCCATCCCTTATGGACCTTGCTTTCTGCACTGGGGCACAGTCATGCTGGAACAGAAAAGGGCCTCTCCACAAAGTTGGAAGCATAGAATTCTCCAAACTGTCTTGGTAAGCGGAGGCATTAAGACTTTTGGGGTTTGCCGGAAAGAACAACCCTACAGGATTCAAATTTGCATTCAGATATATTTACCTGAGATATATTCAGGAATACCTCCTAGCATTGCTAACATGTTCATAGTGTCCCACAAAAACACAGTGTTTGTCTCACATTTGGTTTGGTGGGATCTGGTCACCCTAACTGTACTGTGTTTATTAAGGCATGCATATGTGGGACTGAATAACAGTCCTGTTTATTACGCCAGATGAAAATAGTGTCTGAAGTGTGTGGTGGTGAACTACATATACATTATCTTTGTTCTTATATTTGATAGTTTTAACTAGTTGCTGCTCTTTAAAATTATCCTAAGACAAACATGGCTGTAACAGAAAGTGGACGTAGGCTACATGCTATGCGTCATTGTGCTTAGGGAATTAATGGTGTACTGTTAGGTATTAGATTAATGCCATTATTTACATGGTTTAAAAGTAGCCTCAGAGAGTGATGGGATGTAGGCTGCCTGCTATTGGATTAAACCTGTTTGTACAAATCTCAGACTGTTGGCAGCACTCAAGCAACCTGCAGGTGCAGGAATTCTGCTGATGGCAGCATCAAGTAGATTTCCACTTGTCAAGGTGAAATGATAGTGACTGAATGAATTAATGAATACATTACACTTACCACTCATTATAATTAACACTGATTTATGCAGTAATGTATAAAATTCTTGAGCCACCCCTCATTTCTTTATATTTTGCTTCCAAGAAGCAAGAATTTCTCATAATTTCTTGAGCAATAGTTCTCCAGGCTTTTTGAAGGTCTTTCAAAGTTTTCTTTAGACATTGGCTGCTTTTTATTGTTCTCAGTCCAGTCCTTGTACGTGCCCATTTTCAGAGGAATGTTTGTTTTGTTTGTTAAGCCACTTAAAACTGCCCTGTGAATCATTCAAGCATGAAAAAAGCACCCAAAACAAGGGATGAACCAGTGTTGTCTCCACATAGCAGGAAACTTGGCAAAGAACCAATTTTGAATTGTATCTTTAGGCGTTTTGTTACTAGCAGACTGTCAGAAAAAAATCATTATTTGTTCCAATTTCTTGTGTTGAATCTGTGAAACATAAAGTAGAAGAACATATATTTTATTAATACCCTAATGGAAAAATTACCAGATCTCGCCACACTCTATCATTTAGGTATATATGTACACACTTGAGTGATATAGATGCATACACACAAACAGAGGTGAGGGGGAATGGGGCGGCAAATTGCGGGCACTGGGGGGCACGGTGGGGGTCCAGTGCCTTGCTCGGAGGCCCCTCGGTGGTGCTCAGGGTGGATCCAGCCTCCATGGACGAGAATCAGGCCAGCGCCATGTCAGCAGCCCTCTGGTTCCCAGTCATTCACTGTAACACTGAGCCACTGCCACCCCCAAAGATAACGCAGTTTGGCAGGCATAAAATAGTATTTTTACTCCAAAAAGGTGATTCCCACAGATCTATTAGCCGAAAGCTTGGCATATTGGCATGCTGTGCAGTGTGTCCTAAAAGAAATTGCAGAAACTGGACAAGTGGAGGAAAAAACAAGAAATAGCGGGCTTAAAAACTGTCTATAATAGATAAACATTAGCTGAAAGTCATGTCCTTAAGAATTAGGATCTAGCCCTTCAGTTGATCAGTCTACTCTTTGCTGAAGCTTCATCAGAACAGTTCTCAATGGAAATCACACAAGAACTGGACTGTTAATCAGTGGCAATAGGTTTTATGAATCCGAATTTGAAATTTTCGGTTCACATTATCATCAGTTTGTACAGAGGAGGTCAGGAGAAAGTGAATGTCTACAACCAACATTATTGTAGCAATGTGGGATTATCTTGACAGAGAACGGAACAAAAGGCAGCCAACATCAAAAGACGAGCTTTGGAATGTTCTTCAATTAGCCTGGAGAACTATTCTTGAGGACAAGACAGAAATGACAAGAAAGCTTGCCAAACAGAGTTCATACTGTGTTGGAGAATGAAGGTGGTCATGTCAAATATTGACTTTGAAGCTCATTAGAAATGTACAGACTCTGTTTTTGCCTCTTATCCTGTATTGCCATTTATGTTTGTTCTTGTTTCAATATATTGTCACACCTATTTCCCATTTTTGTTGCAAAAATAAAGAAATGATGATTGGTCCAAGACATTTGCACAGTTCTGTATATAATGACACTGGGCTGCTTCGGTTTTCCAAAATTCTTCAATATCTATAGATGATAAAGGCATTTCTCACTTATTTTGTTTAATTTTCTTTCATTGTACTATCCATGCAGAAATGATTTACATTTCTTACATTTGTCTTTTTTAAAACCATTGTTCATATATGTAGTCATTTACTTGGCATGAGATGTGGGTTCATTTTCAAATACAATAATTGTACTTAATTTTTCTTACCTTTGCCTCCCCACATAGGTGAAGGGATTTCCCCAGAAAGTCCATCCTCCTCATCGGTCCCTAAATGATTCACTGGAGGGAGAAATTCAGGCCTTCCTTGTTGATGAAGACCAACTCCATACTTTTGATGACCTCACCAAAGTCAACCCAGTGACCCCAACGACAGGTATCGAAAAGGGATCCTACCTTTAAAATGACTTGATAATACAAACATGTACCTGCTGGTTCACAAAATAAAGCCTCTGTCACACCGTGTATGCCGACGTAGGAAAAAACTGCAAATACGCTGGCAAATGTCAATTAAATTCTAGGGAAGTTTTCTATAAGTTAAGAGCATGCTGAAGTACTGCGGTATACATGGTAGCACAGCGAGGTCACTGGAAAATTTTGAGCATGCGCAAAGTCACTGACGTCTGCCAGCGTATGGCTCATATGTCCCACATACAAGGACTGTGTGTTGGAGGTACTTAATTTATACGGAGACTAGTGTTACTTATATGTCAAAATAAATGGAGATAATGTCTAGCGTACCGAAAACGTATTAATAACCTATGAGTAACATGGTTTTAACATGTGTAACATATATCAAACATACCTCCAATGGATATTGACTTTTGTAGACGTATTAAATGTGATCCAGTCGTACTGAACATGTTTCTAACACACAGCTGCCCAATAATTGCTAATGTAGTACGTTTAAGGGGAGTAGTGTAAATGGTCTTCAAGTTGTGAATGCTGGCAGTACGCTAGTATTCGTTGGTATTACTTTCTATATATGTTAGCAATATGTTATGTATACGTCCATTTAACATCATTGTTCTGCTTATGCAGAACCTTCTGCATAAGCAGGAATTTGGAATTTGGATGTGTCGGCAAAAGCCTGTTAAGTCGTCATGGTGTGACAGGGCCTTAAATAGCGTGATTTAACTTGAATTGGTGCAGTGCTTTCCATTGCATGTCACCTTGGTCTGCTGTGCTTGCAGTGTATTATTTGCACTCATCAAGATAAAATCTGCAAAGATGATAAAAATATAATGCATGAATGATTGCTATGCTAGTAATATGATGCATACACTGAAGAATAAGGAACAAGTTCCACTCCAGTTTTCTGTATTCAGTATACTGTTACCTGAGTTTTTATTCTCTATATTTAAAAATGTTTTGACATAAAAGTCTAGGCATACTGGTATTGTTTAGGCAATGTGTCAAATTGCTATTAGTTTCAACTTGAGGACACTAAAATACAATACAGTACAGTTTTCTGGTGGTTACATCAATATAATTTAAAACTTTTCAAATGTTTCCTGTTAATGTTTGATGATATTTGTTCTTTCTGTGGCAGTGCTGAAATGCCTGCAGGCCAGGTACAGTTTGAAGGTGTTTTACACCCATGCTGGCTGCACCTTGGTGGCTCTTAACCCCTTTCAGCCCATTCCAGACCTATACTCTCTGGATATGATGAAGAAGTATCACTGTGCTCCACAGCCCCAGGTATTTTTAGCAGTTTCCGATTTTTATTTAGCTAACATATGTATATGCCTCTGTAGGTTTGCATTATAATGGGGGAAAAAGATGAATAGAGGTATCATTGGGGGGTTGGCATAGTGAGGGCGTGTCTGGGATTTTCAGCATAGTGCCGATAGGATTAAATCATGCAGTGATATAGTCCTCCACAGTCAAACTTCAGAGTTTCTTAAAGTCTGGATCGTCCTTTAGGTATTGGCAGCTCTGCGTGCAGTTAATATGTCTGGAAATTTTTGTCTGCAGGAGTTTAAGCCGCATATCTTTATTGTGGCAGAAGAAGCCTACAGGAATGTTCAGGGCCAACTTGAACCAGTGAACCAGTCCTTGGTGGTCAGTGGTGAGAGCGGTGCTGGAAAGGTAAACCAAGCCCGTACAGTGCTATATTTAAAGTATAAACTATACCTGCACTGAATAGGGGATCAAAATTTCTGGTTAACTGTTTCTTTTGCAAACATTTATCCAAAAAGATTGGTGTGCTTTGCATAATTTGAATCTTTTAAATTTGCAATTTAAGAATTATTTTGGTGAGTTATTACTAATTCTCTGTGTCCACTTTGTCAAACGTTGCTTTCCTTTGTCATATTTTATTGTATACTTAAGCAAAAAATATTTCTTAATCACTGTTGCAATGATAATATTTTGTGTCTTTATAGACATGGACATCTCGGTGCTTGATGAAATACTATGCCACTGTGGCAGCTGTCTCCTCGGTGGTGAAGAGTCAGGACACAGTGGAAAGGATAGAGAGGAGAGTGCTGGACTCCAATCCTGTAATGGAAGCTTTTGGTAAGACAAACAGAGGTGTTTTAGTAATGTAAAAATGTAATTCTGTAAACAGTCACTCATCAGCTGTGTGTGCTTTATTTAGGCAATGCCTGCACGCTACGGAACAACAACAGCAGTCGCTTTGGAAAGTACATTCAGCTGCAGCTAGATAGGTACCTGCAGCAGTTACCTGAGATGGCATCTGTTGTATGGTACTCTCTCTCTTACCCATGTTTGTGTTCAGCATAATTTATTCAACTTTTCTTTCTTTTCTTTTTTGAAGGCGTCAATTCTTAGTAGGGGCATCTGTGCAAACGTATTTGCTGGAGAAGACGAGAGTGGCCTGTCAACCAGCCAATGAGAGAAACTTCCACATCTTTTACCAGGTGGGTTAACAGACCTGTGCTAAACCTCATGTGCTCTAGAAATGTTTAATGTATTATTAGATATTTAATATATAGATATTATTTATTTTATGAAAATACATGCAGAGTTGAACAGTGAGATCAATATGTTTCAGATGATGAAAGGGGGAACAGATGAGCAGCTAAAAGAGTGGAAGATGTCACAAGACCAAAGATTTCAGTGGCTGCCAAATTCTGAACAAACAATCGAGGGTCAGTGTCCATTTTTATGTGTTCAAAAGCATATTTTTTGCATTTTAGTGTCACTTTGCATCTTTTGATTATTATTTTTTTAAGACGAGTAAAAGGTTTTTTTTTATTATTTTTAATAGAGGATTCTTTCAATGAGACTGTCGAGGCAATGGTTCATCTGGGCATTGATGCAGAAAGCCAAAAAGAAATATTTAGGGTAAGAATATTCTCTTCTCTCCTTTTTATCTTTTATGAGCAACATATAAACATTAAGTTAAATATGTATTATACCTCTGCCACGGAGGCAAAAATTTTTGTGTTCTCCAGTCGTCTGTCCATTAAAAATCTTGTTGCCACTACAGGAGCTAACTTGTTTGCTGGAACATTGACACATTTTGTGTGGTTAATGACTGTGATGGGTAGAAGATCTGATGACATTTATGATATTGTAGGTCAAAAGTCAAGCTCACACAGGGTCAGACTTAAGGCAGAGGCATACTGGCATTTCATGTCACAGGTAAAATAATATGAAAGTTATTGTCAAAGGAGAAGTTTCTTGATGCATGCTCAATCATCCAGGTAAGTAAAACCTCAAAAGTTGATTCTGTTCATCTGGACAGCACGGACGTAAAGTTTTCGTCCAGATGAACAGAATCAACTTTTGAGGCAAAGGAGAAGTTGTTTACGTTGGTAAAGATTTCCTTATTGCTTAGAACTATATTTTATTGTGTTCTAAATGAGTAGCGCTCAGTGGGGGACCCAGGGAGCTGAAGGGGTTTGCAAGCCATAGCCAAGGAGTCCACAATAATAAAATTGTGCTGTACTCTCAATAAAAAGTACATATCTACAGATAGGGACCCTTTAAGAGAAAAAATAAGCATATTGTGTCAGTCACTCCCCTCACGTTATCTTTGCACCATTAGAAGCTTGAAAAGAAACTCATCAAATCAATTCGTTGGAACTGTTCCAGCTGCTGTGTAGTTTGACTTAATATATGATATCAAATGATGAGTCCAAACTGGCTAAATCTGTGTTATGATTATGAGGGTCAAATTTGATTCCCCTATAAGCAAACCCTGGCCCCAAATAGTTGGAGAAACCATGTTAAAGTAAACTGCTATCTCGACTTAACTTTCAGCAATTTGTGTGCAATGTTGCCTTTTTATCTGTTGTAATGTATTACAGGTATTATCAGGGATTCTCCAGTTAGGAAATGTCAGCTTTTCCTCTTCAACAAATGAATCACAACCATGTGACCTTGATCCAGAATCTAAAGGTACTGAATATAATTTTCTTTGATGTTTCTTACCAAACATTTCCAGTTATAGAGGGAAATGTTTAGAAATATAAGAAAGCCTTAGAGACCAATGTGCAAACAACATGAATCAGTGGATTTATGTTAAAGATCTCACTCTGGTTGTGTTTCTGTGTTTCATGTGGGATTGAGTAATAGGTTCCATGACATCACTCTGCTCTCTTGCAACAGCTATCAACAAACACAATACCTATGTCCCGTCTGTGTTTTAGACTTCATGCAGAGGGCTGCTGAGCTTTTGTGTGTTCCTGCTGAGGAGCTTCAGACATGTTTAAGAATAAGGACTTTGAAGGCAGGGAAGCAAAGCGTGCTCAAGCCCTGCTCCCAGGCAGAGTGCAGTGTGAGGAGAGACTGTCTGGCCAAGGTCATTTACGCCCAGTAAGAATCATCATTTGATCATTAAGTAACACAGCGATTTGTCACACTGTGATAATCTGTTGCTAGATCAGGTGGTGATGCTGGAACTTGTTTTTATACCACTTGCTTGTTATCAAAGACTTAAATGTGAAACCACCATGCCTTTGTGTTTACAGTAAACATGAACAAAATATTTCTCTTAACCATCATTATAGCCTCTCTATGTCTTAAAGTATGTGTATGACTTTTCCCATCAGCTTATTTGAGTGGCTGGTTACATTCATCAACAACAGCATATGTGCTGACAAATCAGCCTGGTGCAACTTCATAGGTAAAAGCATTATTTTCTCAAATGGCGCTGAATACAGACATCCAGTTTACTTTACGTAAGCTCACACAGTCCTCTCCCCTGTGATCTCCAGGAGTTCTAGATGTGTATGGCTTCGAGTGTTTTCATATCAATAATCTCGAGCAGCTGTGCATCAACTATGCCAATGAGAAACTCCAGCAGCACTTTGTGGCCCATTATCTCAGAGCTCAGCAGGTAGTTTTTGTTCTCTCATGGTAATCTGCTCATGGTGCCCAGACTTCAGGCTTCATAATGCTTCTTCAGTTTTCACGAAACCTCTGATCACTGAAAAAAGAACACAATTTCTTGACTTGTTTGTGATGTAAAAAATAGATTTTCTATCTGAAATTTCTTTCTTTATCCCCACTGCTGCCAGGAGGAGTATGTATCAGAGGGTTTGGAGTGGTCCTTTGTCAAATACCAAGACAACCAGAGCTGTCTGGATCTTATAGAGGGAAGCCCCATCAGTGTGTTCTCTCTTCTTAATGAGGTATGCTGGCCATGAACAATTTCTTTATAGTGATTAAAATAATAACAGAGTTATAACCTACTCAAAAGCAAAAAAGAAGCAAGGCCTACACACACTAATAATAAGCAACAAGGAATGGCAATAACAAACAAGAACAAAAATAAGAAAAGTTCCAACATTTTACTTAACTGGCTGTAATTTTGCACAATTTCTTCTCATAATCGGGTATCCTCCTTTGCCTCCTTTTACCACTTTAATAAAACACATGTCTATTAAGCAATCTAAAAAGTCATGGTAATTAGACCTTTGATCAGACCCTTGAAACAGTGGATAAATAAGCCAAACTAAACTTTGTTTTTTAAATTTTTAACATAATCTAGGAGAGTCGTCTAAATCGAGCCTCAGATGCAAAAACATTCAGGGTTCGTTTGGAGAAGGAGCTCTGTGACAATGCTAACATCAGCTGGGACAAGTTCAGCAAGGTGCCACACTTCAGTGTGGCCCATTACGCTGGAAAAGTCAGCTACCAAATAGATGGCATGGCGGAGAAGAACAAAGTAAGAAAAGCTTTTTTTTTTAAATGTATCAAAATAAATTGATTACACATCCATCCATCACTCATCTTTTACTGGATTTTTTAAGGATCCAGTGCCACCAGAGCTCATCAACTTGCTTCAAAAGTCCGATACCCACCTGCTTCACCAGATCTTCTTTGACAAGGAAGCTGAGAATCAGACTAACAAGGGGCCCAGTAAAGTCACTGTGGTCTCCAAGTTCAAGGTAGGATCCAATTCAAGCCTACATAACCAGCTTGTCAGGGCCTGTTTTATAGATTCTTTTTAGGGGCTTTAGTTCTGGCACTAATGAAGCTAATATCTGATTATAGAACTCGCTGGAGAGCCTGATGAAGATCCTTCACACCACAACTCCTCACTACACTCGCTGCATCAAACCGAACCCCGAGTGCAAGCCGCTGACCTTTAAGAAGGAGGAGGTATAGCACATATTTTAACACCACAATTGCAACAATATGATGTTTTAACAGAAGGAAAAGTTTTCAGATGATCCTTGCTGTCTGATTTCAGGTTATCATGCAGCTGGAAGCATGTGGGATTGTGGAAACCATTCACATTAGTGCTGCTGGATTTCCAATAAGGTGAAACATTTGTTTCCTTTATCCACCTAATTTATGCTTTCATCACTACAGGGTTTTGGTTGACTTATCTTTCCTGCACAGAATTCCTTTCCAAAGCTTCATGCAACGTTATGGACTGATTGCAAAATATACAAAGTCAAGAGATCACCATGTTGGTAAGTACCGCTTGTTGTTGAAACCATTTCTGGTCAATTCTGGCATGTTACCTGGGAAAATAGTGATTTTATTTCCTTTCTTTAGGTCTGCTGGTTTATTCTGCTTTTCCTCCAGTAGCCCTCTTAGTAAATGTGATCCTCAGTACTCTACTCACCTTGGGACTTTTTAATTTGGCATATAAAAACAAGCATTTTTAACAAAATTTGCTACCTTTTACGAACTTTCCAGGTAAATACATGCATGTTTGACTATCAGACCTTGCTTTGCATGTTTCTCCACTCTTTCTCAGTTATTATGCTCAAACTCACACTTAGCTTTACCCTGGTGTTCAGCTTTGTGTTTTATCTTTTTTTAACAGAGTAGAGTTGGAATAATGGCCATAAAATGCTTTCAGAGGTCTCCTCACTTATTATCCAGTGCCACCATGCAGTTGAGACCAAGTAGGACCATGTACATGTAGAACTAATGACACTACCCTCAGCTTTACTTTGTGTTTAGTGCCAGTTAACATAATCTGACAAGGTCTAATTCTAATATTGAGGTTTCAGAGTTTTACAAAATCCATCCATTCATTTTCTTCCATTTAACCAATCCATGGGGGGGCTGAATTTTGTCCCAGCTGTCATAGGGAAAAATTTGGAGTACATCCTGAACATGCTGTCAATCTATCGCTGGGCTAACACAGAAAGACAGACAACCATTCACTTAAGGCCAATTTAGAATGGCGATTTAACCTGAGATATGTGCCTTTAGAATGTGGGAGTAAGCCAGAGTACCCAGAGAGAATCTGTGCAGGCACAGTGAGATTTTTTTTTTTTTTTTACAAAAATTCAGTGAATCCAATATTTTTTTTAAACACGACCCTCAATGTAAATATTTTGATTCGTCTCCCTTTAATTTTGTGTATTTTGTATGCTTGTGTATTTATGCCTTTGCTGCAGAGGCATTGTGTTTTTGGGTTGTCCATCTGTGTGTTACAAATCTTGTTGGCATTACAGGAACTGACTTGTTTGTTGGATTTTTACTAAACTTTTTGTGGTTAATACCTATGATGGGTGGAAAAACTGAGCAAGGTGCTTTCAAATGTAGACAACATGTTGCCAGTTACCAAGCAGGCTGCCTTAGAGATTTGGACAAACGTTAGCTTGAAACATCACCATTATCTAAATGCAGCCTCCAGAGCTGCTATCCTGTCTGTAGCCTCTTAGTCTAGATGTCTTCATATTCAAAGCATCTGCTCACTCACCCTGAATTCTGCAGCCTCTTGTATGTTGTTATAAAACATCACATCTCCTCTGTCTCCCTCTTCTTCTGCATGTTAATAGCTCAAAAGGGCTCTGAATCCACAGGACACTGTGCTGTTGATTCTATTTCCTTTCTGTCATACGTCATCCACTATACTTTTTACCTCATATGTGGTCAATTGGCAGCTGTGCAGTAAATCTGAATCTCACAATTTGAGTGCTGCTCAGCCATTGCATCACTTATGTCTGTAATGCTTCTCTTAACTGAACTTCTGCTCATCATTTGTGTTAAGATTTGGAGACTGAAAACAGCAACGTTCTTCAGCGAGAGGTGGAGAAGCTCCTCAGAGTGGTGTTAAAACACCACCTTTTAAGTGAAGAACGCAACTCACTGGTGCACTGTGGGAGGACTAAAGTTTTTCTCACCCAGGCAATGGTCAGTAATTTACATACATGCATTCTCAGACTTCATTTCATATACAAATATGTTTATCATACTATACAAATATCTATATTACAAATGTGCTTGCAAAAATGGTTATGAATTTGCTACATAATGCTTAGAACTTCTTTTTGTGTTTGGCCATTTAGACTTTAACTAATGGTATAAATATTTCTCTTTTTTTAGTGTACTGACCCATCTGACTTGTCTCACAGCTAGATTTACTGGAGGATCAGAGAAAGAAGATCCTGTCTCAGTGTGCCTTTACCATTCAGTGCTGCTGGCTGCGATACCAACGGCACAGACGCCACACCCACCGCCAGTCTGCTACTCTGATCCAAGCAGGTAAACTCTTAATGTGCTGACAAAGTACTGCTTATTTTGGCCCTGTTCCCACTGTGAGTCTGCTGGCTTTGACCTCACTGTCTGGCCAACAATAACCAGGTGATGGAGTCTGTACACTCTGTTTATCCCTTTAAAGACAGAGCCTGTCACAAATAATTACTACAACTGTTCATGACATATGTTCTCTTGGTACTCATGCAGTAGTATTTTTTTTGCAAGAGAAACAAACCTTCAGAATAAATGATTTAGTTAAATGACTCAGAGTGTTTTAAACTATATACAGCAGTGCGGTCCTGGCTGGTCAGGAAGCGGGTCCACCGATGGAACAGAGCAGCTGGAGTCATCCAGAACACCTGGAGGAAGTGGAGGGTGAGATTTTGAAAGAAAGTTTAACATCATGTATTGGGTTTCCTCCTTTTTCTTTATGTTGACCAGTGAATAATTTCTTATGTTCTCTTTGCAGTCACTGTTGAAATCCTTGGCTGAAGTAGAACTTGATGATGCAAAGGATCTTGTGGAAGACGATGCCCCAGCACTGAATCCTGTTGTCAGGGAACGGGGTTCGGTGCAGCTCTCCACTATCCAGGAGCCTGTCACAGTGCGAGGGTGGCCCATGGGCCTGGCTCTGGCCTCTGCACCATCCATGACTGTTTCTTTGACAGCCACAGGTTTCCAGAAGATGGTGTCTGTCATGGCCTCACTCAATCTGCCATCCAGGAGAGGGGAGTACAAAGTAAAGACCAACCAGTACACGGAGGAGCTCGCCTCCATAAGGGCTCAACCCAAGGTGAGGACACGCCCGCCTACATGCCGTTAAATCACCTGCAAACTTTTTTCTGTATTGTTCTTCTGATGATTATTTTTTTAAATTTTATACACAGGGATCTGTAAAGGTACACTATCAGCGATCTCCACTTCTCTACGCTGACAGGCAGCCAGACCTGCAGAATGACGTGACGGGGTTCAATGAGATCCTGTTAGAGAAGACTTTGTAACTGTTCCCTCAATGTAGAACACTAATTTAATGGACACAGTTAAAAGATCATCTGGTACCAGGGTGCTTTAGCAGTTAAGCAGCTGCTTCTCAGTAATCTGACACAGCCGGAACAAACCTGGTATTATTTAATGCTGCCACTTTGATTGTTTGCACATGTAGATTAACACAAGTTGACTTTTTAAAAGAGAAAGTTAAAATTTATTACCCTGAGTTTTACAGGGATGCAGAGATTATAAAAAACAAGTTCCCTTTTACATAATTATGTTTAACAGAAGCATAAGATAAGCTCAAGCTATATTGAAAGTCACTCACAGTTGCCTTAAGGCCCCAGGAAAAAAAAATCACCTTAATTTCAATATCTGTCAAGATAACATTCAGAAAAAATGTCCTCTGCTAGAGTTAACATAAGGAAGGTTTTCTCCTCTTTTATTTTTTTACAGAATACATGTGGTGTGTGCCCCACATAAATACAACATATATGAGATGAGATTATGATTATGTCAATGCACAAAAAACACAGTCCTAAAAATAATATAAAATAGGACTGCAGATTGAGTCTTAATGCTGCCTCTTCGGAACATGACTGTTGATCCAAGTGTCATGACAGGTGCCTTTCTTAAAATCTACATTCAAATCACAAATGAGCTATGTGTGTATTTATAAAGGTGGTTATTTAGCTGTAACTTCTGTTGATCCAGATGCACATGAATGCAGATATTAATGTTAACATGTACTTTTATGATTCCTGGTGGGGAAAACTGTAATCAAGCAACTATTGCATGTTATGCGAATATTGCACATTAAATGCTGCTCACATAAATCAACAAGATGACATGACAGGGTGTCTATGGGTACCAGCAAATAAAATTTAAGACCTTTGAAAACTGTTATAAATGTAATTTAATATTTTAAGTGTAATTTGAGACTGTGTGGAGTGGAAATGCACATTCAAAAGATACACTTTCCAAGTAAACACATTGGTGTAAGTTAAAAACAAACATTAGGTTGTTTACTCTTGAAAAAACAGGGAAACCCATTGTTGTCTTAAACAGTGTCCCATTTTCCAATACGGTAAGCATTTCCAGGCCCTAGCTTTTAAAGCACTAAGAGTAATCTACATTTTCAAATCATTTATATTTAGATGGCAATCATTCATCATTTTCTTCAATGTTTCCACCAATGTATTGCTAGCTTGGTTGTGCATATATACTCCTCAGAAGGCTGAAGCTTCAAGGAGTTTGTATTTTCAAGGTAGTTGTTTCTAGACATTAGCTACATGTGTTATTGAGCAAATCATTGATTTTATACATATAAAAACAGCCCAAAAAGGTTATTCAATTTATAAAACACAGCTTTAATGATGCAGTCCCATTGTGTGATATAGCTGCATTGTGGTGTTGAAAATGATGGTGACTTTACTGAAAACATCTTTAGACCCATCCAAACAAATACTGTTCACTGCCTTTTATTAATGAGTATTTAAGTTTAAAAAAAAACAAACAAACCTGTAGACACCCTGCATGGACAAACACTTTACTGATGTAAACAAGGATGAAGACAGGTTTATTCACACAGCTGCTGTTTGTCTCTGATCACATGCACATCAGCAAAACCTGTGATTGAACCTCTTTCTGTGTGGCTTTTTATCCAAAGCAATGCACGTACTGTAAAATATACCAAAGTCTTTTTACACTACAGTATTTGTGTGGGAGAAGAAACTTGATTTTCTTTAACTGACATGACGTTGCTATCAAGTTTGGTATTTAAGTTTTAACAAAAAAAACTTTGAAAAAAACCCATTTGTGTTTGTATTAAACACTCACGGATATCTTTGGATATTTTGACTCAACACGACATACAGATTCATTTCTTTTTTTGTCTGATCCAGACATAGTTTCACAAATGTATCTGGGTCATTAGCACACATTTTAATATGAAGTCTGTACTTTAACCAGATGTTTTGTTTCTTCTGTTTTTGTTAGTGGTATCAAGGGATGAGCAGTTTGTGATTTACACATAAATATAACTCAATATTGTTAATATAATAAATGTCTGCTTAAAAATTAATGTGTGGCTTGACAAACATTCAGCTGGAACTCTATTTGCATGTGAATGGACATCACAATGAGTTTAATTAAACTGTAAATTCTTGTTAGTGCTGACTTGGAATTATTACTGTTGTGGCTTTTATTTAAACATATACATACTGTAACTTGACAAGACACGGGAGAAATTGCAACATCCATACAACATGCATGGCATGTGTAGACTAACACAAGACATTCCCTACAAAAAAATAAAATACTATGATGCAAGTTTGGTTTTACAGATCACACACTTCACTGGCTTTTGCTTCATTTTCTACAATTTTCAAACACTGATCAGAAAATTCAACAAACAGAGGCTCCTGCATGGCAGCTTTCATTGCATCCTCCTTGCAGTCTGCACTGTCTATAGAGCACAATAACTGTCTCAGGTGGGGGTTACAAAGAAGCCCCTTTAGTTCTTTTGACTGACCTGTAGAAAATAGAGAAACGATGATCAACAATGACTTGCTGCAGCCAGTATTAGTACATGAGGCTTTTAATCTCAAGCGCAAGAAGGGGTAGTATTGGAGTAATACCTAACATCTGAAGCCTCTGCAGTGGCACTTTGTCCATGATGTCATCTTCATGTAGAAGATCGTCAACACTCCAAGGCTCTGCAAAGGCAGGAAAGAGCTTTTTTCAGAGGGTGTAAAATGTTAAACTCTAGTACTTTCCTTCTGATGCCATGTGGCAGTATTCTCTCAAACTACTACAGACTGAAGAAGCACTTAAACACTACTGTGAAAACTTTAAGACATATTTACCATGATTTAAAAATTCATCTGTCTAAATGATTGTAAACCTATGCCCTCTAGTCAGTGGAATGTATATCTTTGATTCCATTAGTAGTCACAACTCTCATGACTAAATGAATGAGGTTAACTGCACTGAAATCTAAAATGACACTTGAGAAAATGTGACATTATCTCAAGCTTAAAACACAAAATCATGTGATACTCTTAATATGCTTCTTTTAAATACAGCTGTTAACTTTGTCCATGCTGCCTACTAAGAAAATAGATCATCTATATATACAGTATTGATGGGAGAAATGTAGCTATACCAGTGCTCAAAGCATCCTTAGCATCTGGATTTGGAGCTGCAGGTTTCTCAACAGGAAGGCAAGTATCTGTGAACAAAAACAATTACTGATCAATCGATGAGAAATTTAAGGCCACAGCTTGTCTAAATTTATTAATAACACTCTGAGATCAAGCTTACTTACCTTTATGCCTCCTGTAACAGCTAAGTGAACAACTGTAAGAATAAAAACAGCGATTATTATCTGATTAACCTCATATTCGTGAGGATGTCATCTTCTTTGTGCATTTCAAGATCCTCAACGCTGTTTTAACACATTTCACAAGCGACTATACTAAACAGGGTCATTAGAGTATTAGATCTCACTATCAATTTGGATTTTGTTTCGTGCTGCCCTTTCAGTGTTTGCTAAGAACACCTTTATTCTTGAACACAGCCTCAACTCTCCTTGGCAAGCTTTGCTGAAATTCTTTTAGTCTTCAGGAAAAGTTTGAGTCTACCTCCCAGCATTGCTTACACATACCACATTGTTGCAGACAAACTAGAGGTGACCAGAGACTCCACAATACAATATCAACCCGATGCTTATCTTGTAATATATTACTGCAATTTTAAAAATTATGTGATATCCTGAGAATTGCAATAACATATACTGTGAAATAATGCAATTTACCACCTTTTCTCAACTGCAAATGATATACCCAAAAGGTAAACTTTGTCAGTATCTGTTTTATTAAAAAGATAAAGTTGTCAGTATGTTTCTCTCACTTCAGTCATTTTTATTTCTGCAAAATGAGAAACCTGTCATAAATGTCTTCTTCTCTTCTTTTTCCTCTTTTCTTTCCCCTACCTGTCAGCTCTGGCATTAATCAATAATAATTCAGGCATGCATGCAAATAAATAAATAAATGACTGAATGAATAAATGTATGTATGTATGTATCAACAAGAGGAGCCTATAGATTTTACTAAGCTCCTCTTGGCAAATCAAATGTGTTTGGCATAACAGAGCATTCAGATCATGATTCTGCTTGCTAAAACTGCCAGACAGGACAGGTTACATTTAAAAAAAAACC